>KB684757.1:0-15121 GCA_000349165.1 Anopheles christyi
ACAAAAGAGAAGCATAAAATAATCAACTTCTATTTGCGTAGATAAAAGCAAGCTAATCGAAATGAATTCCATTTTCTGTAGGCAACTCTTACCGTAAGCCAGGGTCGGTATCATTTTCTTTTTTCCGTTGCATCATTGACGAATGAAATACAGTTTTGTCACAGTTCCATGATGCTGCTGTTCATTGAAAGTTTTGCATAGATTTAAACATCATAAACACACACACACACACTCACGCACACAGAGGATCGTACATTCACAAACACAAAAAAACCCATTCTAATAAATGGTGGAGAAAGACGGAAAGGAAGAACACAAGAAGAGAAGAGAGGGTAAAAGAATGGAGGAAGAAAACAATGAAACTGGCTGCGTACTTTTTCGTCACTAAATGCAGTATGCTAACTGTGGTCGTCTCTTGTATGTTTGATGTTCTCATCTCGAAAGTAAACCGATTATCGATAGAAAGTTAAGAAATACTGAGTAGTAAAGTATGCAATGGCCGGCCCGGAACGTGACAGAAACGGTTCAATCGGCATTAACCGATCAATCACACAGCGCGTGTGAACCGTGCTGTTTCGACAGAAAACCAAAATTAACCACACACACAAAAACACAAAAGCGTTCACTGTAAACTTCTGGAAGGTTCAATAAGTTACTTAATAAATTTAAAAAAAAAACAACAACAACAGTAACAATACACTGGCAAGTGCAGGTGTGTTTACAGTGTAGAGAAAGGAAAGAGCTCCTCAATTATTGTATTGGACGAAATAAAAAATCAGTCACAAAATACAGCACAAATGATAATAGTGAATGAAAATGTTTAACAACATGTAATACAACACTGGCGTGGCAAATCTGGAAAAGCCCAAATGAACACAAAACCGAACAGAATGTAAAGGCCAATATAAATTAGATAAATATATATATTATATACAAACATACACAAATTAACACAGGACAACAAGATGAGTAACATGAGAAAAGGGAAAATATCGGAAAGAAGTTACTTCAAAAAACGACAGCGAAGTTGTACACTCAAATTGGAAGGGGAGTTAGAGAGAGGAGGAGGAAGAACTTATACAGATATTCTTAGTATTTAACAATTAAACAAGTAAAAAAAAACACACACTCAAAACAGTTCAAAGTAAGGAAAGCGATCCATTTCCCAGCATTGCATTATCTTCCCAGTGTTGTTTTCTTTGTTTTACACAGCTCCTTGCAATGTGTTTAGTTTTTTCTTTTTACTTTATATTGATATTGGATTCAATTACAATATGCCATATGTTTGAAATTGGCAGCCAGAAAGTTGGTACGATGGTATAGTAAATCACTATTTAAATATACTTTTAAAATCTCCTCCGTCAAGGGAACATCGTGTGCTCATTTTAACGAATCCTTTGAATACGTTTGCCAGTTATGCTCCATTAAATTGGGCCACAATTGGTATAAATAATATAGAAAACAAACAAATACAATAACTGTAGCATAAACAATAGAACCATAATACACACACACACACACACACACACACAGTGAGATCGAACCAGCCGACCGCCAGCAGCAGCAGAAACATGAAAATTCAAATATCAAATTTCTTAATAAAACATATTCTTTTGTGATATGTTGTACACTATCGCGTTTGTGTGCTTTTTGTTATATTCCGAATGCATGTCTTTAATCGTAGTTGTGAAATCACAAAAATGTTTTGAAGAAGTAGCCGAAAATGGGACACTTTGAAAACTTAAATATTGACCATGATTGGTTTATGAAAGACCGCTGTGCATTATCCGAAAGTGTTATACACATATTTTTCATCTTGTATTGAGCATATTAACATCAAATATATACTACACGCACTGTATGATCCCTTTTTCTTGATAAAAGCCATTGTTTCATTGTATGTATTCAAATTGAAGCAAAAACTATTCTAATTCAGGACTTTGTATTGTTTTTATTAAGTCCGTATAACAGCGTCTAAATTTCAAAACAATTGTCAGTATGACATTGGTTTGTTTACCATTAAAAGCCGGCTCGTGCTGCTTCGTTCCGTTCTCGAAAAAGCAACGTTGTCGAAACTTCGATCTATTATTTAAGTTACATTGGATTTGCTTATTGCAACACAGCAAAACGGTAAGATGAGTGAACAAATTGAAGAACTGGAGGGATCGGAGCTAGGAACAAGGGATTTCTGGGAGTCGAGCTACACCCGCGAGATAGCGAACTATCGCGATCATGGCGATGTGGGAGAGGTTTGGTTCGATGAGGACAGCCAAAATCGCATCATTTGCTGGATAGCTAGACAAGAGGATGAAATCAAGCCGGACGATTCAATAATTGATTTGGGTAGGTGATGGGAATGTATTACATCTTGAACCATTAACGAAACTGAATGAAATTTTTACAGGCTGTGGAAACGGAATGATGCTGATTGAGCTAGCGCGAGAAGGCTACACGAATCTAACCGGCATCGATTACTCCCCCAAGGCAATCGAACTATCGAAGGCAATATGCAGGGATCAAGAGCTTAACATCAAATATCAGGTGGTGGATTTGATGTCGGAACAGGAAGTGACCGCACTAGGACAGTTCAAAGTGGTACACGATAAAGGCACATACGATGCTATCAGTCTGCACCCGGAAGATGCGAAAACTATGCGAACACACTATATCGCCAACGTACATCGGATGCTCCACGCTGATGGTCTTTTCATACTAACGTCGTGTAACTGGACCGAAAGTGAGCTGGTTAAAAGTTTTGCTGAGCTGTTTAAGCTACGTACGGTGATACCAACACCGACGTTTAAATTTGGGGGCAAAGTGGGCAGCGTTGTCACATCGATTGTGTTTGAGAAGAATAAATAGCTTCAAGCTAGGATTTTATTGTAAATTTGACTTGATGCATGTGCTGGCACTATTCGTGTTCTAAAAATTAAATTTCGAACCTACAAGGTTGCTAAAATTCCCAGGAGATAATCAAAAGTTCTAGAATTAAAAGCTTTTATCTACATTTGAATCTTCTTTACCAACATTTGGTTCGATTGTGATTATTAATTAATGAAACAATGTCATCAATAGATGACTGCGCAGACAGTCACCGTGCCACGTTGAAGTCAGTGCTGTCAAAGTTAGGAAAACTTCAAACTTTGATTGCATGTGTTATTACCATTCCCAAAGAACAAATATGAGATTGACCAGTATGCTCCAATCGGGACCCTTATGTGACCAAATTGAAAAAAACCTCTTTGCTTGTTATTTTACTGATGTGTGAATGTATCACATAAAAATATTAACAATGTTTGAATGCTTTTGACAGCTATTTAGCACAACATTTTAAGACGTCATGTAAAGACAGTAACCGAATTGGTAAAACAAAAATCTGATTAATATCAATATTCATACTGATATAATCAATATCAATATGTTAAATCAGGAGATTTCTACTGTTTGATTTTTCAGCATTTTTCACTTGCACGGCGTAAAACATTAGCACGGCTTATACAACAAATCCATATTTAAATGTACGGTCAACAAGCTAGACAACACTGGTTTTCGATTAAGTTAGTTAAAGCCATACCGTTTGAATGATTTCTGTTTATTGGATTTTCAATTTTGCTCCTTGGGTCACACACTTGTCACGCTCCAACAGCATTCGGGCTACGTGCGCTAGCCTGCTTTAATTGTTGCTTGGGCAGAGACACGGTAGATATTTTCTCCCATGCTGTAGTGCCGTTCGGTCACAGAAAGTGTTCAATTTTTCGGCCGTTTTCTGAATTTGGTGCCGTCCGGTGCAAATGTGGTGACCTGGTTGCCCCTGCACCCTGATTCCGGTGGTTACGTTCGTCTCTTTGGTCTACGGATCCCCGTGCTTGTCGTCGTCGCCGACTAGTGTGTGTAGCTGTTCCCGTCCCGGTGTGTCATTGCCGTCGTGGTACATGGTGTGGTGTGATCAGTAGTTCCGAACGCCGCTAGCTCACGTACGCACTCGTTTGCTCCTGATCGTAAAGGTACTGGAGGGCTAAACGAGTCTCATCAATCTTTCCCTCTTACTCTCTGCACCCTATCGGGATTGCACCTGTCCCCATTTCATCCACTATAAGATGTGTTGTGATTGTGTGTTCCTAGTTGTTGGAATGTGTTAATCTCCCGATAGTGTCCAGAGAGGGAGAGAGCGAGAAAGAGCTGTGTGAACATTTTGTTTTTCACGTGTAATTCACCTCCGTTTCTGTATCATAATTCCTTCCTTAACCAACAGTGTCAGTGTGTTCCAATTTGCTCGTAGTGAAAACAGAAAGTTCTGCCGAACAGCTACGTTGTCCTACGGAACGCAAAATGAGTGCCGCTAATGTCCCCGCCGCCGCCAATCCTGCTCCACCGCCCGTACTGAAGAAAGGCATCGTGAAGCAGGTAACGTACATCATCAGACAGACAATCTACATAACCACTGCTTACCATACTTCCCAACATAAACTGCATTTCCATTGTCGCACGCACACTTTCATACAAACACACACACACACACAGCGACAGCAAAAGGGCATCCAAAAGATCATCCGTGGCATGATTTGTACGGGATAAATGATTAGGTGAAGTTGCATATCACCCTGCTATTAGCCCCATCATCGATAAATTAGCTTCCTCGGAGGGCCCCTTCATTTCACAAAAAGAACAACAAGAAGTTGTTTTGGGGAAAACCTAATTCCCCCACTCCCCCCTCTTGAGCGTGTTTTTCCACTAGCTGGTCAATGTCTTTGTTGAAAAACTTTTAATCCAACGCACCTTTCTCATTCACTCTCGCTCTCTCTTCCTATCTCTTTACGCCGCTCCACGCTGACACGCTGCGATGTGGCATGCCAAGTTGGCATTATTTTATGTAGCGCTCCTCCCTTCATCACACCACATAACGCCCTCCCTCCCTTCCCCTTTCCGGTTCCAGCGTTTAGTCACCTGTGGTGCCACGGTGGAAATAATATGCTTTCGTGTGTCACAAATGCCTCCTTGGAGCTGCTTTCGTTCGCCTCCTGCATATTTTTGTGAACAAAAATGGGAGGTGAAAGGTGTATACTATATCGCGTAGATGTTTCCAAAACGGAGAAGCAGACAAAAGGTGAAAGTATTTTCAGTTACATGTTTTTTGTTCATGCTTCGTTCCATATGTTTCGGAAACGTTGAGTGACAATTGTGAATTAAAGTGTGTTCTAGAACATCGGAAAGAAGTGCAACCAATATATTGCACAAGATTGCAGTGGCAAAGCACGAGAAGCATGTGGAGATAATTTTACCGAGAGGTACAAATCTAACCCCCATTCGATGTAGGGCAATTTATGCTTAGGATACCCTTCCCGGCTTGCGGGCATTTATATTGTGGGGTTTAAAACTTTCAACGTGGCCGCTCGTTCGGGTGCGTGTGTGTTGGTGCTGTCAGCTGGATTTACACAGGCGCAGGAATGTCAAGACGCTGTCTTTTGCTCGCTGGCTTCATTCGGAATCGGAAGTGCTTCCGAGGGTCCACGAGGTCTCTCGTTCCCTGTGCGTTCAGATTTCTTACCGTTGTGTATCCCTTCAATCGCAGATTCTTTCCGGTGATTCGTTGATCCTGCGCGATAAACCAGTCAATGGACCACCACGAGAGAAGCAGCTTAATTTTGCTGGTGTCGTCGCTCCGAAGCTTGCCCGCCGACCAACCAACGGATCAAGGTAAGCGTCCCTCCAAAAAGGCTCGCGTTTATCCTTTTCCTCCATCCAATGGTTGAGGTTATGTGAACTTATGGTTTTCCCCTTCTTTCCATTTTCCAGTGATGGTTCGAAGGATCAACCTTACGCTTGGGAATCCCGCGAGTACCTGCGCCAACGCCTGATCGGACAGGAGGTGTGGTTCTACTCGGAGAAGCCCCCGAACGCAAACCGCGAGTACGGCTATGTGAAGCTGGGTAAGGACCCTAACGCGGAAAACATTGTCGAATCGATCGTGTCCGAGGGTCTCGTGACGGTGCGACGCGATAACGTGCGCCAAACGCCCGAACATGCCCGCCTGATCGAGCTGGAAGATGCTGCCCGGCGGGCCCGCAAGGGACTCTGGAGCGATGCACCCGAAGGTGAGCACGTGCGCAACATCGTGTGGAACATTGAGAACCCGAAGCAGTTCGTCGACCAGCATGCTGGCCAACTGATCAAGGCGATCATCGAGCACGTACGGGACGGATCGACAGTCCGTGCCTTCCTCATGCCGAACCCGCGCGTCTTCCAGCACGTCACGCTTATGATGTCCGGCATCCGCTGTCCCGGGTTCAAGCTGGACGCGGAGGGCAAGCCGGACAACACGACCGAAGTGCCGTACGCCGACGAAGCTCGCTTCCACGTGGAATGTCGGTTGCTGCAGCGCGAGGTTAAGGTTCGGCTGGAATCGAACAGCAACACCAACTTCCTTGGTACGATCCTCTGCCCGGAAGGTAACATTGCCGAGTCCCTGCTGCGCAATGGCTTCGCGAAGTGTGTCGAATGGAGCATACCGTACGTGAAGGAAGGTATCGATCGCCTGCGTGCGTCCGAGCGGGAAGCAAAGGCCAGTCGATTGCGGCTGTGGAAGGACTACAAGCCACCGGCAGCGTTGGCCAACACCAAGGACAAGGAACTGGTCGGTACGGTGATGGAGGTGTACAACGGGGATGCCGTCTCGGTCAAGGTGGGAACGGTCACGAAGAAGGTGTTCTTCTCGTCGATCCGTCCGCCGCGTCCGAAGGAGGAGGATGGTCCGCGTGCGAAGAACTCGCGCCCCCTGTACGACATTCCCTACATGTTTGAAGCTCGCGAATTCCTGCGTAAGAAGCTGATCGGCAAGCGGGTGACGTGTACGCTCGACTACGTTGCACCAGCCCGCGACAACTACCCGGAGAAGTACTGCTACACCGTTCGACTCGATGATCAGTAAGTGAAACAAAATATTTATCCCACTTATATGCGAGTACCTCCATTCGTAGGTTATACACTAACATGCCTTTAAACTCGAGGAAAGTGTTATGATAGAGTGGGGGAGAATTGGACAAGCTGATACAGACACTGCGATACATTGTTTATAAATTATGGAAAACTATATTAAGCGTTTTTCCCACCATATATAGGTTAAGCATTTTGGCTTCAATACAATGGCCTGTGCTATGATCAAATGGTGGAAAATCATAATTCGCAGTGATCTCAAGAGTGGTTTTATCCTCCCAGGACATAGAACCTACTCATACAGATTGTTCGAAACATGTTGCAGAAAATTATGACATACAAACACAGCCATACAGTGTTAATATATAATGGAAAATTATATCAAGGTTTTTTTCCCACCATATATAGGTTAAGCACTTTGGCTTCAATACAATGGCCTGTGCTATGATCAAATGGTGGAAAATCATAATTCGCAGTGATCTCTAAAGAGTGGTGGTTTTATCCTTCCAGGACATTGAACCCACTCACACAGATTGTTCGATACATGTAAAATAAAATTATGTGATAGGGAACATGTTTTAGTAAGCCATAATTCGGCGGAGTAAAACAACCGATCTTAATGGAATGTTTTTCCTATCGTTTCTCTTCCTCAACAGGAACATCGCGGAAGCAATGCTCGAGCGGGGTCTCGCTACGGTGATCAACTACCGCCAGGACGATGAGCAGCGGTCGCCCGAGTACGACAAACTGCGCGCCGCCCAGGAACAGGCGATCAAGGGCCAGAAGGGTATGCATGCGAAGAAGCAAACGCCGTCGCATCGCATCAACGATCTGACCACGGATCATTCCCGCATCAAGCATCACTATCTGCCGTCGTGGCAGCGTGCCCTCCGTACCGAGGCACTGGTCGAGTTCGTTGCAAGCGGTTCTCGCCTCCGACTGTACTGCCCGAAGGAAAGCTGTCTGGTAACGTTCCTGCTCGCCGGTATCAGCTGCCGTCGCTCGTCTCGTCCAGCGATCGGTGGTGCCCCGGCCCAGGAAGCGGAACCGTACGGTGACGAAGCGTTGCAGTTCACTCGAGAGAAGGTGCTGCAGCGGGATGTGAGCGTGAAGATTGAAACGACCGACAAGCAGGCAACGAGCGTGATCGGCTGGCTGTTCACCGACCACAACCTCAACCTGTCGGTCGCCCTGGTCGAGGAGGGCCTGGCCGAGGTGCACTTTACCGCAGAAAAGTCTGACTACTATCGCGTGCTGCGTGATGCGGAAGCGCGCGCCAAGGCCCAGCGTAAGAACATCTGGAAGGATTACGTCGAAAAGTCGGCGGCTGAGGAGGAGAAGGACGAGATTGAGGATACGCCGGATGTGAACACGCCCGTCGAGCGGAAGGTGAAGTACGAGAGTGTGGTCGTGACGGAGGTAACTCCCGAGCTGCAGCTCTACGCGCAGCACACGGACCAAGGCGCCAAGCTGGAGGAGCTGATGTCGAAGCTGCGCCAGGACTTTAAGGCGATGCCGCCGGTAACGGGTTCGTACGCGCCGAGACGGGGCGATATGTGTGCGGCCAAGTTCTCCGAGGACAACGAATGGTACCGTGCGAAGGTGGAGAAGGTCGACAAGGGTGGCAACGTGTCGATTCTCTACATCGACTATGGCAACCGTGAGGTAAGCAAGTGTGTTTTGAAAGCGTAGAGTAGCATTGTACGCAAGCTCCTTAGATCCATTTCTGTAATTGCGAAAGAAATGCTTGAGTCAAAAGCTTGCAAGAGCATTCTATTACGAGTATTTGGAACCCTGGGATAAGTGATCTTTTGTCGCACGTTCAAATCTCCTCCAAAGTGGTTTCCGATATCTAAGACACGTAGCAACGATCGTACCCCGGGAATGTTGGGAGTGTGAAAGCGACGGTAATATTCTTTTACCTGTTCGTTATTAGCGCTGCTGCGTTTCCACCACGGTTCGTGCATGGTGTAAAGATAAAGGAACCGTGAGCTTTGGATGTGAGAGTGCACTGCAATCGTGTCGCCTGATCACAGCATTCAGATGCGTTCTGCTCGGACAAATTTAGAAACAAAACAAACCTTTAGCTTTGAATGTAATCAGCTTGACATTAACAATGATCTATTATTCTTCCATCTGTTCCAGACTGTTCCGTCGACCCGCCTTGCAATGATCCCGCCAACATTCATCTCAGAGAAACCGTTCGCGCACGTGTATGTGCCGGCCCTGCTGCTTCTTCCGACCGATCCTGACGATCGTACCGAGGCCGTGAAGGCGTTCGCGCAGGACGTGTTGAACCGAACGCTCAACATGAATGTGGAGTATCGGTAAGTTTTAGCTTAGTTTTTTATATTTAATTTCGGCAATGGTATGCCAAAGATGTGGTCCACAACCAGTTTAAACTGCCCTGGCCAGATCTTCTAGACCATTGCCAAAAGTAACGACAGGATCTAGTACATTTACTGTGCTTGCATCCGTACCGACTTTCGAAAGCGCGCGCAGCGATGAATGGTACTGCGTGCAGCCTTAAATAGGTTTTACATTAACTGCACCTAGAAATAGTCACTCATTTGAATTATTTGAATGCATAATGCTTGAGTTAAATTTGCATGTTTTCCCTTTAAATTTTCAGCATCTCGGGCACTGAGTATGTGACACTGGTCGATCCCGCCACGAAGGCCGATATTGCAGAGGACCTTATCGCTGACGGTTACTTGATCGCGGACAAGAACAAAAAGGATCGCAGATTGACTAAGCTGGTAAGTAGCAGCTGACGATAATGCCTTCTCGTTGCACCACCACCGCACTGCTCTAACCTTGTTATTGTAACCTCTCAGATTGCGGACTACAAGGATGCAGAGTTGAAGGCCCGCAAGCAGCACAAGGGCATCTGGCAGTACGGTGACAGCACCGAAGACCAGGCCGGAGAGTTTGGCCTCAGCCGTTAATGGGCCGGCCAGCCCTCTCCAATATGTTGTTCAGCCAAAGCAAACAAAAAAGGTTCCGCGTCTCGTTCGCCACATCATCTTGACGTCGCAACCCTTCCACGTAACGTCATCCGCTCCTTAAAATTGCTGATCTCTTTATGTATGGGACGCATTGCAATGTGTGTCTCTCATTCAGGGCAGCACAAAGAGGGAAGGAAACTTTCCATCTAAAATGGCTGCTTGACTCAAGATACTATGAATCGGTCTGGTGCAGTTGGTGATGCTTCGATGTGTGAATGGCCAAATTCAAACGGTTGAACCATCTGAAAAAAAAAGAGCTTCACACAGCACGCCAATCCAAACACACACACATACACGAGTAATCCGACAAGAAAGGACCGGAACCGGCTGAACGCATAAAATGAATCATTACACACCTGCCTATCGATATATAACAGTAAAAACTATATAAAAAAGCTACACTATATAATGTGAGATAAAAAAAAGAAGAAACAAAAGAGTGTAAAAGAAGAGCGGTATGAGGCGCGCATCACCGATGGATTTGCTCTGGCGCTAGAAATACAAAGCCCTCCCCCGAATACGGTCATCTTCTTCCAGCGCATCAAACCCGTACACAGACCGATTGCCGTAACACTCTGCTTTTATTCGAGTTTGAGTAAACACCAAACGGATTTGTGTGCTAATACTCTTGCGCGGGCGGCTGTGGAAGTCAGTGTTTTGGACTATGCTATTCCGAGATCCAAATATCCCCCCGCATTCGCTATTCAAAGCACACCCATACTCATCCGGTGTGAAAAACAACGTCGTTGTTACAACAGAGGGCAACTAAAACATGAGACTGGAGCAAAAACTAAAAACGCCCAACACCAACTCGCGCCAGAGCAATGATATATGCATGTTGGTGTGTTGGCCCGTATCAAACGTTCACATTTAGCCATTAGTTTTTTTTTTTCCATTGTCACAAATATGTGTTTATTTTTACGATTAACGCGTAACGCATTGTATCTTCCATTTGCCTCCGATTGTCATAAAGAATCTTTTTATTTGTTTTTTTTTCTGTACCGCTTTATCTTTTTTGTCTTGGTTCAATTAATGGTGAAAATAAACAAAAATTATCCTGACATTATAAAACTGTAAAAGTTGCAAGGAGTGACCAATCTATCGTCTTGAATGTTGCTACATCCGAAATCCTAGAGCAGCACACAACACTTCTGTTCAGTAGTTCACTTGAATTACCATTTGGTGTCGACTGTAGGCGTTGACCAACAAGAATTAGATTTAGCTGCAAAAACCGCGTAACATTCTAGATCATACCAACTTTGTGATGTGAATGTTAAAATGCCAGTTCTGTCCCCTACCAACAGATGGCGCTGTGTAGAGAGATTTCCCCACGCTTCTCTTCTGCCCTTTGCTAGTTTTATCTAACTGTTTGATGAATAACAATACCTTTTACACTCACCTCAAACGATGGAAAGCTTTATATCTCGACATTAGTAAATAATCTCCTTGAGACGGTCAGAGAATGTGACAATTCAAACATGGCCGCCGCTGCTGCTGTTGTGCTGACAAGAGTGCTGAATCAATCCTCGAGACTGGCTGTCTAAGCGAGAAGTAAGTAAGAGTCGAGTTTCTTAAAATCTTCTATACCCCTTACCGTTTTACTCCGTTTTTAAATCAATATTTTCACTTTTGTAACACCTCTCATCAGTTTTTTACCGACGGTCCGAATTGAGGATTCCTCACTGAACGATGAACCACGAATCACCTGAATATAGCGTTCATCTACGGGAATAATCATTCTCGTACGGCACGGCCTACTATGGATACTGAAAAGATATGCTTTATGACAGCGGACACCCCATCATGAAATATGTTGTGACATAAAAGCATTAACTGAATAATATAAAGCATCGGCCATTTGCAGCTTTATTCAAGATGAAGGGTTTTAGTACAAACGCCTCACATGTTCCTGTTAAACACTGAACACGTACTACAAAAGTAGGTCAAAAAGTTAGCTTTTCGGCATATTCAAATCACGAGAGAAAAGAAAAGCAGATGATGCTTAAGAAAAACGCAAAATACGCATGCATGCTCGTAAAAGGGAGGTCATAAACTACAACAACACAAAACAATCCGACATCCATAAATGGGTTCCGATAAAGTCTTTTTGTGTACTAAACCGATTTGTGTTATCAATGGCATTAAGCGTGGGATTGTAATAATTTTATGGAGTAGCTAGTAGCTTTGCGAATTCTTATCAAACCGTCGATTTACGCTAATGTGTAATTCGGGGACCTATCTACCTAAGGAGATGTTGGTAGAAAGCCTTCTATTTCAGGTTTTTATTGTACGTTCGTTTCTTATCATACTTCATTCGACCAATTGGTATGCTTTTGTTTTTTTGAAGGGTGCATTGTACATTTAAATTTGCGCAACATTGGGGGAGGAATGTTTCCTTTTTTTGCTCTGAGCAGCTTTAGCTTATCATCAAATCAGATTATATCTGACCATGTTTTTTTTTTGTTCTCTGTACCTTTTGATTAACGGATGATTGGGGGGAAGTTCCCACCAAGTAAAGTCAATATGAGGTACGGTCCTGGGAAGGGTATGGATTTTGGGTATAAAAGCTAACGCCTCGTGCCCTGATTTACATCATTGTTGTTCAGGATGAAAACCTTCGTGCTTCTAGTAGGTCTGCTGGCCGTTGCCGCCAACGCCGAATGGATCGATATCGATTGGTCCACGGTGCGCCCGATCGAGGAGTTCGATCACTACTGGGCGCGTCTGCCGGCTGAGATGCAGATCTACCGTAAGATGCTGCCGACGCACCGTATCGTCAACGGCCAGGAAGCTACGCCCGGCCAGTTCCCGTACCAGATTGCGCTGCTGAGCGAGTTTGCAACTGGCACGGGTCTGTGCGGAGGTACCGTCCTGACGCGCAACTTCATCCTGACCGCCGCTCACTGTGTGGTGTCCGGTGCGACGACTCTGGCCCGCGGTGGTACCGCCATCATGGGAGCTCACAACCGCAACATCAACGAGCCAACCCAGCAGCGCATCCGCTTTGAGACCAGTGGAATCATCCGCCATCCGCAGTACACCACGACCAACATCCGCAATGACATTGCCGTCGTGCGTCTGAACTCTCCGATCACCTTCACCACTCGCATCCAGCCTGCACGTCTGCCGGCTCGCTCGGACTCGCGCCAGTTCGGAGGCTTCACCGGTACCGTGTCCGGATTCGGACGTACCTCGGATGCTAGCCAGGCTACGTCGGCTGTTGTGAGGTTCGCCAGAAACCCGGTCATGACGAATGCTGACTGTATTGCTCGCTGGAACACCGCCCTGATTCAGCCCCAGAATGTGTGCCTGAGCGGTGAGGGTGGTCGCTCATCGTGCAACGGTGATTCGGGTGGTCCGCTTACCGTCCAGGACGGTGGAAGCCTCCAGATCGGTGTTGTGTCGTTCGGATCTGCTGCCGGATGCTCCATCGGTATGCCGTCCGTGTACGCACGTGTGTCCTTCTTCCTGACATGGATTGAGAACAACTCTGACTTTGTTGCCCGTGCTTAAGATCCGATAATGGTTATTTATATACAATTCACAATAAAATGGTCTGATTTCAATACAACACACATCGAAGATGTTCAATATCACTGTTGAAGCTTGAATTGCCTTGATACACTGACAGAGGTGTCAAACACGCTAAAACTAAAAAAATTTAAAATGATCATTACATGTTTCACGGATATTTGTACCATGTTTTGAAGAATAGAACACCATGAAGGATTTGACTGAAATTTAAACCCATCGGATAATTTTAGCTAAGCTCGCGGTAATGAATTCGGCTAGTACTCCATAGCAATAAATTCGTATGCTATTGCCGCTCATGCTACCAACGATTCACGTCGACTATCGAAACAAAGGTTATTGTGGTGCAAAGATAAGAAAACTACTTCTCTACCCTTACCTAACTACACCGTCTCTAATCAGTGAAATGGGAGTAAAAAACATTAATCTTCTACAAAGTCGTCAATAGTGAGTTAATCTATCAGGCTTGTTGACACCTCTACTTTTCCACCTGCTGCTCTGTAGCCTTATGACGTTCACTTTGTTGTCGATCAAAAGATACCGTGTCTTCTCCAAATCGAACCGTTTCAGGCCGTTTCGTTTCCATTTTCCGTTCAAAAGGCATTACGCCTAAATGTAGGCACCAATGGTATACATTTGGCAAGGTAAAGACACGTTCTGTGTCTAGATGGGATATTTTTCGGCCTACTAAGATATTGAGCCAGGATCAATAGACAGACAGATGAGGTAGGGAATACTGTCAGCTACATGGTATGGCTACAAATTTAAACTGCTCAACTGTATTCATTATTAATTCCCGAATTGTCTGTTAGTTAGATTGAATGTGACAATAAGTTAAGTAAATACTATTTTAAAACTATTTTTTCCCATTACCTTCCTCGCCTGTTTGCTTTGGTATTGCAAAACATTATATGTTGTGTGAGAAATAAGTACGCGCACAATTGAGCTGACGAAACATGGTAACAACATTGACCATAAGCCATAAATAACCGCCGCTGCTGATAATCCTAGCCAATATAGTGGATTTAATCGGTGCGAATGTCGCTTTACAGCGTCCTACCTCCTGAGCTTTTCACAAGGTGAAGAAAAAACCTAGACTACCGTTACACAAAAAAAAAACCAGAGGTTATTGTGCCACAAAGATAAGAAAATTACTGCCCTATCCTTGGCCGGTGGGTAGCGTATCTTATCGGTATGGGAAGAATCGGTGGTTTATTTACCGATTTGAGGAAGTGCGAATTGAAATTTGGGGATGGATAAGAACTATTGAGCCGGTGGTGGTTTTTGGTATAAAAGTGGGTGGCTCGTGCCTCACACACTACACTACTGTTCGTCAAGATGAAAACCTTCGTGCTTCTTGTTGGTCTTCTGGCCGTCGCCGCCAGCGCCGAATGGATCGAGATCGATTGGTCTCAGGTCCGTCCGATCGAGGAGTTCGATCACTACTGGGCCCGTCTGCCGGCTGAGTTGCAGATCTACCGCAAGATGATGCCGTCCCACCGTATCGTCAACGGCCAGGAAGCTACGCCCGGCCAGTTCCCGTACCAGATTGCGCTGCTGAGTGAGTTCCTCACTGGCACGGGTCTGTGCGGAGGTTCCGTCTTGACCAACAACTACATCCTGACCGCTGCTCACTGTGTGGTGTCCGGTGC
>KB684768.1:0-15119 GCA_000349165.1 Anopheles christyi
TAGTTCACACGCAAGTAGAAGAATCGCACCCAACCTTTACACCTTATATCCCGCGGGCCACAAACGATTTTACATCCCAATCAAGCAAACTTGAAGCAGTTTATTCTCTCTTCTCTTTAGTATCGTTTTAACCATACACTTCCCGGTTAGTCGTTGGATTCCGATTACTATTAGCAATATGCGCAAAATACCACATCCAAGTCCCCTTGACGGAGCACCTATAACATACTCATTCTCACACTCAATTAGGTCCAACTTAAAGCGATCCTTAACACGCTGTCCAAGCTTACAAGTTCAGAAAATGGTACAATTCATATACCCATCGTAAAAACCGCTACCCGCAACATTCATTGCCTCGATCATTCGGTTCCACATTTCCGTTCAACACAATCATACATACACTTTCTCTCCTTCTCTTGTGCTCTTTTCACATCATCATCTCTTTTTGCGCTTTCTTAAATCATACACACTCAGCACACACGCACCGCTCGTACAATCTATTCCACATACGGCACAAGATCGCGCACACCCTCATTACTTTTAGACTTGCATGACTTTACCGTATTTTTTTTTTGTTTTTTTTTTGTGTCTTTTCTTGAGCTACATACTACGAGTGTAATGGTATCTGATAATTGGTTTACTCATTTCCTATACTGTTGTAACCATGTCAATTAGCATTCCGCTTCGAGAACTCCAGAGCTACTGTTTTAAAGATTCAGCATAACTTATTCTGCACGGTACAGAATGGAATGAAGGGCAAAATCATAATTATAAGTAGGTCCAAACATAAGATAGAGAAGTTCCATGTTATAAAACATTGATTGAAAATTTGCCAGAAAACATTTTTGTAAAAAATGTCAGGTCGAAAAATATTCACATATTTAATAAGAGCAACAGGAACGTCCCCCCTGATTCGACGCATTTTGAGCATAAAAATTTGAAAACCTTGAATGAAAAATATTTTAGGATGGCTTCTCTAAGAACGTGCAATGTCCCATTTTACATTTTCAGAAAAACAAAAACCAACCTTCACTTCAAGTACACGCTGTCCAGGATGCTTAATTAAAGATGTGGTTGAAAAGAAAAACTAAACTTAAAGCAAACTAAACGGGTGCCACGGTGAAAGTTGCCTTCTGTACATCTTGTTTTGCTCTGTGCCAATCGCCCTTTGCTCATGTCTGTTTTTTTACCCCTCTCTTTATGAATATTCCTATCTTTCACTATGGCACACACGTTGTCTTGTGTTGTATTTACTCGCTAAACGCCTGCATAACCAACTACACCATTCCCAATCTAGCCATAGTGCATCCCTACAGATGTCAGAGAGCCTATGTGTATCAAATTAGCGTTTCTGATTTTAGCTGCACTTAAATATCCTTGTGAAAATATAACCTTATTCTCATTGCTCTATTGCTCTATTGCTCATTGCTATTTATCTACTTGGGTGCAGTATGAACTAACTGTTGTTTGCCTTCTAAAACGTGTGACTCCAAACATCACTGCATTTGCTAGGGATAGGAGGGGTTGTTATGAGAGAAACTATTATTAGTTTTCTATTACTGCGCAACTTGCAGATGCAGTAATCACACATGTCCAACTTATTAATCACAAGCTGCAGGCTATTTAAACCTGTGTCTTGTGTCATATGAGACAATAACCACGAGTAGCGCGGTACGCCTAGCATCACCCTATGCAATTTACAGCAAAACGATAGCTTGGACGATTGTGGATTCAAAACGCAACTAGAACAGTAATGAAGGATACAGTTTTGAAGTGTTTATGTGTGTTCAATAATGGTAAAACAAATAACAATACATCAGAATAAACGCCATAACAAAAATGTGTAAATTAGTGTGTAAATGTATGTTGTAAGTGTGTGCTTTATCTCTTAATCGTATAAGCTCTTTTAAAGATAATTTAATTAATAGAATTCCTGCACTGAGATATTATCTAGAATTTTGTTGTTTTTGTTTTTTTCATTCAAGAATAAAGGACTTACTTGAAAACGTTAGATGCACTTGATAGAAACCGGTGTACGATGTACGGTGAAGTATCATAACGGTCCATAAGTCGGCAGACGTTGTTCGATTCACAGGATATCAACCAAAGGGCAGGAAGTATCCTCAATCATATCGATGTGCTTTGCCCTGTCCAGCAGTATTTGCACACGTCTAGACGAAGTTTTCAGCTATTTGTCTCAAACGCAATAGATAATTGAGGGTTCATTTTCGCAGGATGGTTATTGACGAGGATGGTCTGAGCGTTGTACAATTAGTGATGAAAAGTTCCAATCCCATTCAGCATGCGTATATCAACTCTCTAGATCAGTGATTTCGTTTGGGATGTTGTTATAATCGATGTCCAACCTTGACCGGCACGATAGACGACACGTAAGGCTAGTTTCTATTTTGGTTTCATCTGCAGGAGCGGAATAATTGTAGCCGGTGCTTGTGACAATAGTAAAAGTATCTACAGGATGAGAGCGAGTACATTTATGATGCAGGAACGGTGGTCGTTGGTGTAGCGGTGCTACTGTTGGCGTAGCTTATTGTGTTGCCATTAATGCTGAGACCGAATCTGCAATTAGTAACGAGAATCAATTTACGGATGACTTGGAGTTGCGACACGAACTACGGCCGAGGCAAAAAAGCAGGAAAATTACTGTTTCCACACGTAGCGGTTATGTTCAAACAGATAAGTACTGAGCTTGATTATGAATATAGACACGAGGAAATGAGTTGTTATACATCGGGGCATTGTCCAAACGTTGGCTAAATGGATAAAATAAACCATAAAGACAAGCTATATTTTCCATATGGTAACGTCTGCCGACTATCAATCACATGTTGCATCATATGGTACAATTACCTATGATTTTAGTCAATCAAAAAACATTCACAAATGTTTCTCCATGGATACGCGAAAAACGAGCAAAGAGATCAAAATATGCGCAATATTGGAATGAAAATTTAAATTAAAAAACACTCAATTGCCAAATTTCATTCATGGTTCAGTATTAGTATTACAAACAAAACATGTTTAGTTTAGTGTAACAGAACAACAAATTTAACAAAAAACAAAACAATACGAAAATACGGTAAAAAGCGTACAATAATCCCTTTCCGAGCGGCCAGCAGCATAACATAGGACAATTGATCCTCACCTTACGATAATTTAACTCTGATCGTTTTGGACTGGATCAAAAAAGGGTTGCGCGTGTAGGGTGTGATCGAGGAGGTAACCGAGGATGTAATCAATATCAAACCACGTTTGACCGTTACACATAATACATGAAAAAGATAACATCCAAGCACTATTGAAGGATAAACAGTCTTGTCCCTCCAATGGTTGCGCAATTTAACAAAGGGAAGAACAGGATGTCCATTTTTCACAGCAGCTAAATAGCACTTACCTGGAACCTCCTGTCCGCTATTTCCTGCGGAAAATAGCGTGTGAAACGAGCAACAAATGCACATGAATGTAAAACTTGATAAGATTATCTCTGCATGTATGATTCCATTCTTAATTTCAATTCATAAATATAGCAAAAGAATCATAACAATATATCGAATCTTTTGAGGCATACCATGTGGCATAGAATCGAATCATATATCGAACCTTTTGAGGCATACCATGTGGCATAGAAAAAATTCATTCAATAAGTAATGTTCATGCTTTAATTGCCCTCGACGATCGTGGATCGTGTGGCAAACGTTGGCCAACGTTGCATCACTTACCAACTCGAATTCACCGGCAGATTCTTCACTCGCTTGATCTCCTTCATCGCCCATCCGGCAAGTGTTTTCGTGCGTCCTGTGCGTGAATTTTTGCCATCGTTCAGCAGCTCTGTAATGCTAGGATCTTCCACAAACTGCAACATCATGGGTCCAAATGCTCCACACATATCGCCGATGAGTCCGGCAGCAATCGCAATGTTGCCATCCGAAAGCTCCGAATCCTTCGCGATCGAGATTATGTAACTGACGATAAACGGAACATGCGGCAGGAGTGCGTTGACATCGTCCAGTGGCTGTTTATCCGAGCCCTTCAGACCCTGTACAATGCCAGTATACGCTTCCAATACACTTTCGCGCAGCTCGTTCAGGTAATCAATCATATCATAATCGTGCTGATCGATTTGCACCTGTGTAGCTGCTGCTAACATCGGCAGCACAACATTCAGATACTTCTTGAAGTCGGGTCCAATACCAAGCGCCATGTCACCGAAAACAGTTAAAATTTGTGGCTTGACACTGCGGTGTAGATTCGGGTTGCTTAGGTTCTGGAGCAAGAGCGTCATGATATCGTCACAGTAGGGCAGGATCTTACTCTTCAGACCCCTGCAAATGTCTCCAGCGAGTCCGACCGCCGTACAGCACACCTGATATTCTTGGTGGCTCTTCAAACCCATGTACAGATATTCCTTAAACGCATCCATATACTTGATGAATTCTTCCCCAAGCAGATCAACAAGCGTCGAAACGGCCATCAAAGCATCCTCCTGGACGCCGCATACTTTTCCCGAGCTGGAGCTGAACATTGTCAGCAATGCGACCATGATGGCGTCCGAGATTTGCGGCGCATCCTTGGCATCTACCTTGCGCAGAACTGACTGGAGCGAGGCACACAACAGTGACTGCAGGTCATTGAATTGATGCCGATCACTGTGCGAAGAAATGTGCGATTCCATCTGCAGCACGTGATTGATGCGCTCGAGAATCACCATCGTTGTGCGCTGCACCGAAACGTAACAATCTTGTGGCGAGTTTTTCACCATCTCCATGAGTGCTTCGTAAGCGGAAGAGCGCAGATTGCCCTGTCCACCGTCCGGTCGATCGGTTGCTTCCAGTAGGCTTGTGATGATGAAATCGAAGTACTTCGACAAACAGTACGTTTGTGGTGGATCTTCGTCAATGTTGACTGCCTCGTACGCAGCATCGGATAGACCAGTGAACGCCCAGCAAACATTGGTGGCTACGCGCGGTTCTGCTTTGAGACCGTTGAGAAGCGCCTTCAGCAGTGGCTCGAGATAAACCTCCCTGATCGCTACCTCCGGGATGACCTCACAGATACGTCCGAAAGTCCAGGCACACGTATCGCGAACGATCACACTTTCATCGTACATTAGCTCAATCAGTGTAGGCATTGCCTGTTCAAGCATTGGCTTCAAACGATCCGTCTCCAGAGCGCTCAATATCGAACCGAACACCATCACGGCTGCATCTCGGAAGCGCCAGTTGGTTGATTTGATGTTCGCGTTCACGAACGGCAACACGTGCGGAACGATCTCTTCGCCGCAGCACGTAGCGAGCAGCATCAAACACACGCCCGCTGATTTGGCCGGATTCCAATCGTCCTCGTCATCGAACTCCTCCTGATGGGTCAGCTTCTCCATCAGCACAGGCACAAGATACTGCAGAGCACCTCGAGCATAATACTTTGAGACACGGTTCGGCAAACGGCCCGTCTCGGATGCTTCCTGGGCCTCGATAGCGAGGTCGATCTCTTCATCGCTGACGTTCGACCAGAATTCAATGCCCTGCAATGCAATCTGCTCGTTTTCCGACTTCATCGCCTCAAGCGTAATCGGGAAGAGGGCTTGTGCCATGTATGCTTCCATATGCTGATAGTAAAGCGTCAGAATACGCACCAGACACTGAAGCGCAGCTACACAGATCTGAGTGTCGCTCGATTGCGTCGCCTCACACACCACTTCCATAATATAGTTTCGCTCGGCTGTCTCTTCAAAGTTGGCCTTCGTGAATTCGAGCGAGTTATGGAGCGCATTCGTTGCCGCCAATCGGACATGATTGGAGGGTTCCGATTTGCGCATACCGTGTATGATGGCGGTAAGGATCTGGTTTGACTGATGTTCCAGAATTTCTGAGTTGATGTCTTGGCAAATGTATCCGATCGCTTCCAAGGTCGATTCACGCAACGCTTCGGTCGATTTTTCGTTCACCACATTATCCACTAGCTTTTGCATCAGGTCGGGCCATTGATGTACAGGCAGATCCGCAACAGCAACGTACGCAACGCACTGAGCAGCTGACGAAGGGCGTGATTCTTCCGTACCGAGAGTTCCAAGAATCTGTCAGGGAAAGCATACACAATACTTCATTATTAACCAATCCATACGCAATTATTAGACATTTGTACCGACTTACATTTTTTCGAATATACTCTTTAACTTCCTCGGGGAATGTTCTCCAACGATCTTGATACTGTTGCTTGATCGTTTGATCTTTGCTCGTCAGATGGTTCTTTAGCTGCAAACCGGCCGCCATACGAGCGACCGTCGAATTGCCCGGGTATACCAGCACATCGGACAGTGCTCGTAGGAAGTCTGGCAAGTTTGTAGAAGCCGCCTGTTCCAGGAAGTTTTTCGCCGCAAGCAACTCATCCTGATCTGTTGGTGTAAGAGATGAATTATTTATTAAAGGGGAACGTTACAATTCAAAGCAAACAGGCAAATGTTGATCTGATCTGTTGCCCGATTTGCTCAACAGTCGCCCACCGTTCGATTGGTTCATGTGTAATCAACATGCTTAGTTATGTTTGCCGAGATCGGTTCCTAGCCTGCACACCGAATGGCACGAGACGTTTTTTTTTCTTTTTGAGCAACCGAAAGGAAAGGGAACGCCATTGCATTTCATCACATTCGCGGTCCATATTTTTGCAGGTTATGTTGGAGCACCATACGCTCTCTATTGCTGTCATTTTTTCTCACTGTCTCTTGCTCTTTCTCGCTGGTCGTGTTTCCTTTTGCTGCCACCAGGCGGAGCACAAAACGACCCAGCACACATACACACATCCACACACAAAGCAGAACACGCGAGACTGCACACACAGCTACATGTACATACACACATTACCAAAAAGAAGGCTGCGAGACGAGAGGCAACCCGCTCAATCGCTCAATCCCCGATCGACCCGCAGTAGCAAGAAGGTCGAAAGAAGGGGAAGGGAATGCGTAATTTCAAGGTAACTTGTGTGGCGAAGATCAAATTAAATAGATGTAATGTCTGCCTTCGATGATACAGGGAGGAACACAGTAACCAAAGGATCCATTCTTGGTGGTTTCCTTTTTCTAGAACAGTCGCTCCAGTAACGCTATGACTATGCTGTAGATCACAACTCCGCCGTCGCTTATCCCCCTGGCGACCGCTGACCGTCTTTTCTTTTGCGGTCCAAGGCTTCGGGCATCGGTACAATTTTTGCATCACACACGTACCTTTCCCCTCCCGGTGAAGCGAATTTGCGTGACTTACCTGGTGAGACGGTCTTCTCAAGGATTTGCACTATATGCATCATTGGTGAATCGGGTGCTGTAGACGGCCTGTTTCGAACGAACTTCTATTCCTTCCGCCAAAAAAACGATAATGATGGTTTTTGGGATGTTGGCTTGCTCTAAGGTGCCTTTTTTCAAATTTTAGCACGGGGGCGACTTACGCGCACCACGCACAAACACACAAACGTAGGCACACTGACGGAACAAATGCAAGGGAAGCACACACACACGCCGTGAGGATTCCGTCACTCGTGCAACGAAGGGCCTACAATGATGTACCGATTCTGGGCGTAACAGTTACGCTTCAGAAAAATTAATTGAACGCACAACAGATTTCTAGCTAGGGTTGTGAAGGAGCTCCTCGTTTTTCGATGCGGAAAAGTGTTTTCAGGTCAGATAATCGCTGACTGCTTGTTTCGCCTTTTTTCCCAATCGCCACTCTCGCACACTTCGAGCCAAACTTTTCACGGGAAGCGCTAAAAATTGACAGGCGCGCATAGCGCAGCCACGCACAGCTCGTGTTGCCTTTATTCCGGTGTATGACGTCACAGTTTTCACACAGCGAATATCACTGCATCTCTTTCTGTTTTGTAGCGTTGAATCATGGGTGCATGGCCGTGTATGTTTCAAATGATCACATTTCGTTGAATTATTGGCACAATACCGCTACTAAGAATGCTAATTCGAATGCCTTACGGCTTTTTTAATTTATGCTGCAAAGTTCATGGTATTTTTATTTGTTTATTCGTTGTTTTTGATGTATAACCCAACATTCCGTCACCCAAATACCTTTCGAAGCAGCCCTTATTCTTTCGGTTGTCAAACTTTATCATTGATCGTTAATTTGATTGCGTAAATTTGATATTTGAAATAACGACAAATTAGCAATCGTAAATGGGCAATTCTCATGCTAATCAGAATTATTGTAACTTTTACGTTATGTAAGACGGATCTATTATTTCTTTCAGCTAATGCTACACTAAGATAATTATATCAAAATAAAAATGTCCCGAGAATGTTGTACCAATGATGCTTTGAAAACTCAACGAAGTTCAGGGATGGGCAAATATTTATTACGCGTTTTTTTTTTGTATGTTAAGAAAATGCATCGAACTACCCTTAGCGTAAATTCAACAAATATTGTTTTATCTTAGCTTCGTCTAAATTATCCACAATCGTCACATTACCACTACCTTCGTTCATGTGGTCCAGCACCAATTGGCCGCGGGTAAGCCGTCCACTCAACTCCACGTCGCCATTGTATCGTTTGCTTTCGACGATCAGATGAGGATGCACCAGCATCATCGAAACTAGCAAATCGCAAGGCATCCAAACACGGTCCTTTGCCGGCAGTTTTTCCAAAGCGGCTCGTTCGACCTGGTTCAGGACATCGAAAATTGTTTTGTTGCTAGTTCCCAATACGTCCATGCGCCAATCGAAGCTTGTAACAAGGTTGGAGCGGAAGGCCGTTTCCCATGGTACCACGACAATCGGACCTTGGTATGCATTAAACGTGATGCTGGCTGATTCAGGATCATTGAAGAAATTAAATTCAGCTGCATTCTGCGTGTTACCGATTCCGTGACGATTGCCACCCATCAGGTAAATGGCCTTCAACAGCGTACGTGTGGCAGGGTAAACTTTCATCAGCAGCGCAAGATCCGTTAAAGGACCAAGGTTTAAAAATATCACCTCGTTTGGATGCTGTAATTACAAGAAGCATAACATTGTGATTAACCTCTACCACCACTTGAATCCCTAAACCTCTTACTTGGCCTATTATCGTGTAGAGCTCTTGGAGTGCGTTTTTTCCTTCTTGCAGAGGAGTGCGTGATGGTTCGCGTGCAAATACGACGTCCGAAAAGCCGTCTGCACCGAAGTACATTTCGCTCGGATTTACCAACGGCTCCGGAAGTAGTATCTGCTCATTCGATCCAATGTATACTGGGATATCCGTACGCTCTAGGGCATCGAGCACACGGAGCACGTTTTTGGCCACATTCGTAACGTTGGTATTGCCCTTCGTGCAACAAATAGCAAGTATTTCTACATCCTGTTTAGCTTCAAGCAGGTAATACAACGCCCACGCATCATCTGCTCCGGCATCCGTACTTATCACCACCTTGATGCGGTCTGCAAAAGATAAGGAGCAAGCAACGCAACGATTGGTAAGCAAACCCAAACAATTCCCTATGCCATACCTACCAGCACTGTTTACATTGGCTATTAATGCGCACAGCAGCGACACAAGCTTGACAAAATCAAAGATGTCCATTGTTTCACTACACTCCAAAAATGAAAGTAATTATTTATTAACAGAATTTTCACAACGGTTTCATGCCTTCTGAGCGTTGTCAGAGCGACTAAAATCGTCGAAGCGAATTGTACGTTTGTTTACGCAATGGCGAACAATACCCCCCTCCACACGAAATCAATTCCTCGTTTCCTCGGGGGGAGGTTCTTCTCTTAACACGCTCTTAGCACGTGCATTATTATCATGTCAGAAATGAAGATAACTCGTACTGAAATTGGCTTGTATTGGCGGTATCTTGTTTGAAAGCACTTCAGTAGCTAATGTACTGTATTAAGGCTAAGATTGTATTTATAAAACCTCTTCCTTAAAGGCTTAAATAATTCCTTTATTTCGATTCACTGTCAACCATACTGATTCTAAAAGCTTATAGGCTTTGCAACAATCCAAGAATGTAACTACCCAAATCTTCATCTTGGTTAACCCAGCTGACATTGCAAATCTTGTGTACACCGGCCACACCCGACTGGCCAATCGGACCAACAGCTGCGGGTTGTTCTTCAGTTTCGATCTTTATGTTGACTGACTCTACGTTGATAGAATTGTTGTCGTTCATAGTCACTGTCCAGCCGGAAAGACGTTCGTTCAGCATGTTGTACAGCTTCTCGATTGTGCGCATCGGAGGTCCTGGATCATCCAGTTTAATTTTAGAGATGAATCTACGGTAGGAGTATTTAAAATGTTAGGAAAAACAGAAGACACCATCACCATCGCCAATATCACCTTACCTTATCACATGTCGATCAATACCAGCCTCGTTAAAGATCTCGTCAATGCTCATGAGGGAAATTTTATTATCCTTCATCACAAGAATTCCATGTATAATGCGCCGCCGCTTCGGATCCGGCGGCTGTGCATTGTACTTTTTCACCTCGTCCTTCAAAATCGACAGTGACGTCTCTACTGGTATTTTAATCGGTGTACTAATGGTGCACGTCTCACCGTTGGCCGGCGTGTAGCATTCGATTTTGAATTCCTCTCTAATTTTTTCCTTCAAAAACTCCATTTTGACCGCTTCGCCGTGCACAAGCATCACGTTACGCGGCTCGCAAAACTGTATCAGTTGCATAATGCCCTTGGCATCGGCGTGTGCACTGAAGCTCATGTACTCGACGGACATCTTTACTTCCACCACCTGCCGGTTCTCGAACTCTACCTTCTTCGCACCCCCAAGAATCTTGTGCCCGACTGTACCCTGGACGCAATAGCCCGGCATTATGACCATGTTGTTTTCATTCGGTGCCCACTTTTTGAAAATCTGCAGTGACAATCCAGCGTGCAACATTCCGGGCGTGGCGAAAACTACCATCGCCCCAGGATTATCAATGTAGCCTTTGTCGAACGGTTTGATGTGCTTGAAATCGAACATGTTTCGCTGCACGAAGGTTTTACGAATTTTCTGATTCGTCCAGGTAATAAACATTTTGTAGTAGTTGTTCGCCTTCTCCGTTAACCCCACTGCAAAGTACACAGGGTACTTTAGATTCATCCGCTCCCAGTACGTTTCGAGCAGGATACAAAGCTCTTGGGCACGTCCAAGCGCAAACACCGGTATCAGTACCTTTCCACCTTTGGCCACACATTCATGCACCTTCTTGAGGAAGTCTCGTTCTCGACAACGTTTCGAATCGCGGATCGTGGTGGCGTATGTACTTTCGGTGATAAGCAGGTCCGGTTTACATTTATCGATCCAGGCCGCACCAAGATGTCGATCGGGCGTCATATTGTAGTCACCAGTGTACACTACCGACTGGGAACCAACTCGAATCCAAAACATGGCAGCTCCTAGTACATGACCGGCGTAATATGCCTTTATCTCTAGCTCGCTATCGACCATAACGCTCTGGTGTAGCGTTACCGCGATCACCTTCTTCATGCAATCCTTTATCATCTGAGGTGTGAAAAAGTTGCTTTCACCCTTGCGCTCCACTGCCACTTTGCGCATATCTTCCAGCAGGATCGGTGCAATCGCCTTGGTTGGATGGGTCATGTAGATTGGACCAGTGTAACCGACCATTTCCGTCATGTACGGCAGAGCGCCGCAATGATCCAGATGGAAGTGCGATATGATCACGCAATCGATGTGGTTGGTTATCGGACCTTCCGGAATAATAAAGCTGAAGTCGGGGAAACGGCGCTCGTCATTGTACCCCATGTGCATTCCACAGTCGAGCATTATGTTTTTGCCAGCCATCGAAAGTAATATACAGCTGCGACCGACATCCTGACCCGCGCCAAGCGGTGTTATTTTTATGTCTGGCATTGCTGCAGGACGAATCGAGAAACTCCAGCGGCGAAAGAGTTCCGTTCGCTAATACCGCTCAATGTATTTCACAGAATGCCGTTCTCGGATATGGTTTTGTTTGCGAAGTAAAGTAAAATAATTATTTACGTTTGCCGCTCGCAACAAATAAAAAAAACACGACACCCGAGACGTCAAATGATTAGCTTGACAGTTGTTGCTGCGCGCCTACCCAAGCAGCAATTTTACTTAGGAGGTGTTCTAGCAATGTACTGCTTAAATATTATTCGTTTACTCACTTTCATTGTACTTTTCTGAGTAAGCAAAATTCATCATTTTAGTTAAAAGCTGTTTATTCCTATACAAAGCTGCTCTTTGTTTTGTATAAACAAAAAGATTGAACAGACTACTAGAAAATAATTAATGAACTTCTTTGTCGGGCGCTGCTTAATGGCATCCGACAGCCAACTTGATGCTCCAAAGAAGGCAATAATGCTCGCATGGCCTTCGCTTGGTAGCCCCGTGACGTATACAATATTCTTGTATTTGGCATCTTTGTTTACATTTATTGAATCGCTTCAGTTCCATTGGTATTAATCTTATGTTCGACTTATTTTTATAATCTCTCTTTTAATTCATTTTGTAATATCCCAAATAATAGCATACTTTAGTACATACTAACCCGCTCTTCCTTTGGTTCTGTTTCTAACGTGCATTCTACATATGGCGGAGGTGGACTTTCGCCCGTTGATGGCACATCCTGGCGTTTCCGTGGACTTCGTGTAAGCGTTCCATTGCCATTTGGTCGGATGCTGATCCATGTTGGTTGCTGATCACTACTTAGCCGAAAAGAGGCGTCATCATCATTCGAAAGCATTCTTTCCTGTTCGAGGTTGTTGGAGTTATACCGCTCCCATAACGGTCCAGCATCGGAAGCAACACATGGCAAACCACTGGCTGTTTCCCGTGGTTCGTCGCGAATTTGAGTTGGTGGGATGTATCGGTTGTTAATGTTGGCCAGCTGCGAGTTACTACGTACGTATCGAGGCTGCCGTTTGGCGAACAGGTTTACTAAAAATTGACGTGTGTGCTCATGATTACGATAGATTTCATCATGCTGTTGGGCCGAGCCTGCGGGAAAACGGTCATTCCGCGTGAAAACCGGTGATTCATTCAAACGGGTGTCTATAAATGAAAATTAAACACCAATTATTAAAGATTCCTGGCAGGTACAGGTCGTCATGATCAGACATTACGTTCGAACTGATTTCGACCACGAATTTCTCGTCTCAGCTCCTGTTGAAGGCGTTTATGATCAGGAGCTTGGTTTACCAGTTTCTGTGCCGAACGATTGCGGCAACTTCGCACTGCCCAGCAGACCGTGTAGGTAGTGAATGAGCCAAACAGTAATCCTACTAGTACGCCACCGATGAACACGCCGGTTCGAAAGTATCCAGTACATTGAGTACGTTTACGCGAGAGTAACTGCTTGTGCGCATGGTACAGCTCGCTATAGTTTCGCTGACATTCGACAAATTGTTCGCAAGATTCATTTGTTGAATCATCGGCTAGGTCGGAGTAAGAGCAGCTGCGATTCATAAAGGGTGGCCAATTAAGCTCTTCAATATTTCTTGACGGTGACGGTTTCGGTGTGCCCCAAACTTGCTCAATCGCGACGTCATGGCGGGTATTTTTTCGATCCTGCAGTGCCGGATCTTCCATGATTCGTTCAAATTTATCACCCTTGTAGCTATGGTCAGAGTGTACTGCAGTTGAAAAATAAAAAGCGTAAGGAGTTTATCATTTTAAAAATTGTTACCAAATTACAGACTTACAGCAATTATCCACGTTAACTACCGGTATTCTAATTTTCATCCATCGGACCGTACTTCGCACGTTTTCCGTTTTACAATCCCACCGGTTATCCAACAGGTTGATTGAGTTTAATTTACGCAGATGTGCGAAAGGCACGGTCGAAAGGCTGTTCATAATGTTCTTGGCAAGATCTAAATACTTTAAATTCGGCAGATCGATGAACATGGTATCGAACACGTGCGGTATACGACAGTTTGCGAGATGAAGAAACTGAAAGTGTAGAGGTGTTGACATTAAAATGAGAAGGGAAAACTGTAATAATACCACTGCTTAACCAACCATTATGGAAAAGCTTTTGAGGAACGGTGTGTTCGGCAACATCATGAAATTATTGCTGGAAAGATTTAATTCCACCAGCTGAAGATTTCGCTCAAACAAATGCTCGTTAAGGTGCTCCAGTCGGTTGTTCGAGAGATCGAGTGTGATCAAACGATGTTGATTTGCAAACGCATCCAGTGAAATCGTCTGGATGGAATTTTCCGACAGGAACAATTTTACAAGATTATCGTAGTGCTGTAATGAAATACAATTATTAATTGGCGTCGAATAGGAAATTAAGGGGAGATATACAGTAACAGATACACATTATACAGGATAAAGAGGATTACCTGAACTCAACTACTATTACTTATTGGATTGAGAGGTTTTCCATTTCCGAATCTATATAAGGGATTTTCAATTGTTCTAATCGTATCGTATATCTCCCCTTATTTTTAATTATGCGTAGAGCTATTTACCATAAAGTTATCATTTTCGATCGACGATATAATATTGATGCTTAGATCAAGAATTTCCACATCGTACGGTACGTCGGTGTAGGTGTTGATAAGGTTTTCTTGACTATTACACAGAATAACGAACAGAGAACCAAAAGTACATGCGAGAAGGAGAAAGAGATATAATTCTATTGCTTTAATCAGTGCGCTAAGATAAGACAACGTTCACTGACTAACAGGTTGAGTCAACGAAAGATGAAGCACATAGCTAGAGATATTTTCAGTTGCATACCTACAATCCGCTCTTTTTAGATCTTCGATCACATCACAGCTACATATTTTGGGACAGAATTTACCACCACCTCTACTGCTTCCTTCCGTTTTAGTGTCGTTTGCCACAACGACCACCGTAAGCTTCATTGCAAGCAATATAACACATACAACCGTGCGAAAAATATTCGATTCGTAACCCTTCATTTTTGCCAATATGATATCCACTTGCGTTAGTCACGCGGTCCAAGCAAGTGCATAGAGCACACAGAGAAAGGGGTATAGAATGAGAGAGAGAGAGAGAGAGAGAGCAAAACCGGAAGTTTCTTCCGAGTGTATCGTTTCGTTTGATTGTTTTCTTTTGTTCGACTCGATTGATGGGCTGTCACTTTCGTTAATCGTTAGGTGTTGGTA
>KB684779.1:0-15062 GCA_000349165.1 Anopheles christyi
TGTTAGTTAGAAAAAAGTGCTTCGTAAGTTCATACCGGTGACAAGAAGGGTGCGACAAAAAAAAAAAAAAAATACAGCAACCAATTTAACTACCTTTGAAGAAATGCACCACCACACACCATAATGAGAATAGGATCGACTGCATTACAATAGAATTGAGCATAAGTGCAGAACAAGCAGTAAAAAGAAATGTACGAGGAGTGAAAAAAAATTGTTTCTACCACGATTGTATGCTTCTCGAATATGTGGGCAGGTCAAGCAGACGGAAAGACAAAATAGAATAAACCGGTTAAAAAGGTGCCCTGAAAAGAAGTCAAGAGGAATGCTGAAGAAGAGCGCGATGGAATGTACCTCGCGTGGTGTCGTCTAGCATTGTTTGTTGGTGAAGGGTACGGGGTGTGGGGAAAAAGGGTGAACTTTTCTAGGAGCGCTTGTTTTTCCATGCTTGAACCAGCCTGCCACTCCCTACGATAATGATGATGATGATGACCAGCCTAAACATCACCTGTTCGTGGTGGGAGACGCTTTTCCCACCATGTGAGGCTGTGATCGTCATCATCGTCGCATGATCACACACATATGCTCACCCGGCATTATGTCATCGATCCTCCATCCCAATCAGCCACAATTCCTCAGCGGTGTGTTTCGTTAGGCGTTTAAATTGTTAGTTTTACAGCACATTTATCATTGGCCGGTTACGACCGTTCAGGGTTGTAGCAGTAGCCTTTCAAGGTCGGTAAAAAGATGACGATCGTGCTTCGAAAAGAAAACGCGAATTTGAAAAAAGGAATTGAATTGGGGCGTTTCTGCACAACATTTGGCCGATACACGCTGCACACGATGTTATGCTACGTATATGCTAATAGATGGGAAGAAAATTAAAACATGGTGTAATGAGCTGGGACGGTGGTAGGGTTTACTTTAAACAACTGTCGATAAAACCACAACAACAACAAAAATAGCCTTGTAGAGCAAGTGAACGATACCACACAGCATTGTAAATATTTTTGTTAAACTGTTAGTAAACGTTTGCCTCTGCGTATTGTACGCAGTATGCGTGCTTGGTTGTTTGCGTTATGATTCACTTTGCAAGTGACATAAATATTGATCTATTTGATAAGAGCTGGAGGTCGCTTGGAAAGTTAAATTGGATCATATCGTTTAAACTGTTTGTGCCACCCTAAGAACTACACTTGTTTGATTAAATTATGTTGGTTTTGAAAGAATGGCTACCAATGTTCGATTAATGCGTGAGCGTTTAGTGCGGTTTCGGTTCAACAACTTCTGGTCGATAGAATGGTTCCGGTCGAAAGAGCATCAGTAGAAAAAAAAAACGATGACAATTTTAGACCTTACAATTATTGAAGGTCACTGGACGCCAAATAGTGCGCCATACATGGCAACGAAATAGCAACACTTAATAAATAAGCAGCAAACATTTGTAGGGTGACTTGAAATATTTTTTTCTTGTTTTTGATTCAAATATGTACACTTTTTTATGACACACAACTCCACAAGAAATTGTATTGCAAAAAAAGAAAATGTCCTCTAAACCACGCAAAGTTTGGGAGGTTTCTGTTCACAAGTCGGCATATTTATGCCGATCCTCGTAATTAATCAACAAACAAAGATCATCTACACAACTGGAGACTAGAATAATCAGTCAGCAAACAAACATGGTGTTGAACCTAGGTACTTATTCGCAGCTGGGTGACGAAATGTCTCAAAGCTACTGAATTGTGGGTTGTGCGGTTGAATTGTTATAAAAAGATTAGCAACAAACAATTGTACATCAATCGATTCGGTTTTAGCGATTGAGTGTATGATAGGTAGCAGATGCGTACTTTGGGTGTGAGTGCTATTGTGGTCAGTAACGTGTCGGACATGTGCCATTCACGATCGATAAGAAGCGAGACCGTGTTCTCGTGACGAGAGCCATCCATTCATAGAGCATATGGCAGCATAGTTGAAGTTTAAATTCTTTCTCCCTTTTTCAGAAGGTGTCGAAAAATGATACCACGAATTTGGCAGGTGGTCCTGCTGCTGCATTGCGTGGTACAGCTGATTGCCGCACAGCGTAACACGTGCTGCGAATCTTACTGCTACAACGATGATCCCGAGCGCAAACAGGTGAAACATTTTGCTACTAAAACGATGTACGAGCTGGTACGCGCTCCGGACACTGATCGACAACATATTGTACCGAGTAAGTGTAGTTTGGGCTGGATTTTTTTATGTGTGCTTTATCGAATAACTATTCATGTTTACATAGACTGTGTACCGGTGAAATTTTGGCTGCTTAGCCGCCATGGCACGAGACTGCCGGGAAAGAATGATATCAATGAGATGCCGAAGCAGTTGAAACTGGTAAGTGGACTATGCGGGTGTTTTGGAAGGTGAGCTTTAAAACGATTTTTGTAATTAAAGCTGCAAGATGCGATCATGGATAACTATTTCACGCGCCGCACACCCCCTGACAATGGGCGTATGTGCGATGAGGATTTGGAGCTACTGCGAAACTGGCACTGGGATCCAAACATAACCGAGCAGTACGATTCGTATCTAACCGAGCAAGGTTGGGAAGATCTAAAGTACATTGCATTGCGTGCGAAGGAGAAATATTGGCAGGTGTTCGGCAGCGGCTATCAACCGGCCAAGTTTATGTTCCGCCACACGACAACCCAACGTACGGAGGCCAGCTTTAAGGCGTTCGTTGAAGGACTGTTTGGTCGCGAGGAAGCACAGCGGGTGCAGCCAACACCGGTCACGGAACCGGACCGTTTGCTCAAACCCTACGACTACTGTCCGGACTACGAAGCAAACAAGGATCGCGATAAGCGGGATGAACACTCGGAAGTGAACAAGTTTCTTCGCTCCGCCCTGTTCACCGGTACGGTGTGGGACATTTCACAGCGGCTCGGATTCCGGCACAATCTCAGCGTGGAACAGGTCGAGGTGATGTGGGACGCTTGCCGATATGAACAGGCGTGGAAAATCTCCCGCCCCAGCCCGTTCTGCGTCGCCTTTACCGAGGATCAGGTACGGGTGCTGGAGTACAAGGAAGATCTTTCGTACTACTACCGAACTAGCTACGGGTACAGCCACAGTACGGAACTTGCCTGCCACGCAATGGCCGACATGCTGCGGCAGCTAACGTCCCGAGATGATCCATCGGTGGTGGCGTACTTTACGCACGATTCGGAAATTCAGCTCTTCCTGGCGGCGCTCGGTGCGAAGCGTGACGACATGCCGCTGCGAGCGGATAATTTTCCGTTTATGCGCAATCGAAAGTACACGACGAGTGACATTCCATTTGCGGCGAATGTTGCTGCAGTTAAGTATCAGTAAGTTTGGTGGTAGCTGCTAATGCCTGATGGGTTAGATGGACCTGTTTTGAATATACCGTTTTTCCTCATATCCGATTACAGGTGTGCTGAACAGCGAGAACCGGAAAGGGTGATATTTTTCCTTAACGAAAAACCGATCATGCTTGACTGGTGTAGCGTTGGACTGTGCAACTGGTCGGACGTTAAGCAAAGGTACCAAAGATTCACCGATGGAAATTGCGATCGGACGTACTGTCAGAGCAGCGGGGCAGCAGCGGGAGCGCGTTTATGCGGCAGCATCGCTTTAGGCGTTCTGTTTGCCGTGGTACGACGTCTTACCACCTTGCACTAAAGTATTACCTTGTACTTTGGTACGAACAGCCACTATGCTGTGGCAAATGTGAGATCTACTTTTAAAGAGTTTGTAATGGATTGTCATCGTTTGGACGTATGGATTTAAACATAAATGTGAGGTAAAATATATGCTTTCTTCAGCAACACCATGGACATGTGCAGTTTCTTTTTTCGTAGTGAAATTTACCTATTACTATGACCGACTACTATTTGGTTGAAGAGGTCTTCAAACTGGGTTGTGTTGCAAGATATTTTGTTCTAGTGTTCATCCAGTGTCTACTTTTGGTTCATGAATGCAAACGTTTTGATTTATTATTATTATTCTATCAAGTTTATAACATTATGTTTGCGAGAACATAAATGCAACGTTACGCTCGATTGTCGAATAAAACACAGGAAAAGCAAAAGCTAAATGCAATAGACAAAAACTTAAACATTCAAGCAACGGAACTGCAATTTTTGACTTAGTGTTAGATTCATATGCAACCTTTGAAAAAAAACACGATGACTACCGCGTGTATCAGCAAACGGATATCTTAGTCCGTGCGTTTTACTTAAGTTCCGGGTACGGAGCGAATCCATCGCTTATCTTGCGAGGTATGGCGGCTACAGTTCTGTGAAAAAAGGGGAAAGGATGCATTACTATCTCTTGGGCCAATGTTTAAAATTTCAACAAAATTATGTGATTTAAAGTTTACCCTAGACACTACTTGTAAATAGAACCGATGGAAAGTTTTAACCGATTAATACTTTACTGATGAAAGACAAAAATGGTTCTTTTAAAACACTTACCGGAAGAAAAACGACGATCCTCGCTTGTGCTGTCTATCCAATCGCAGACGAGCGTGACAATCGCGCCAGTTAATGTAATGGTCCATCATGGGGGGATTACCGGCCTTCAATCTACAAACAAAACCAAATCCATGGATGATATATTGATGATAGATGGTATGGAATAGCACACGTTACCTAGATCCCGTGACGGCCATGCAGGTGGACACGACGTGGTACGGGTACAGCATGCTGGTCACCGAAAAGTGTGCAATGGTGTTCACATGACCACAGACAGTTTTGTTGGCCCCGACATACTTGGCGAACAGGTAGGTAATTGCACTAGTTAGTGCCATGCACCAGAAATCCATCCACAGGCGAGGAATAAGCCCCGAGAAGAAACCGGCGATACCCTCGTGCACCCAGATTTCCTTGATCGATCCAAACAAACCATCGTACATGTGCTCTCGACCAATAAACTGTGCCATCATGCGGATGGACACCACATGGAATGGATGAGAGATGATGATGCCGCATACGTGTGCTACCGCTTGGCGAGCAATGCCGCCCCGTTGCTTTTTGGTGGGTCCGTTTTCCTGGTTGATGTACTCTTCCATATCATCAAAGGTAGATTGCATCCGATCAAAGTCGGGATTATTTAAGCGACAGGTGCCACTATTCGTTGGTGGGACCAACACTAGGGATAATTTTTCACTGTAGTACGAGCTGATAATATTTCCCAGAAGCCTTGCACTTAGACCGCGGAAGCATCCCGTAAATCCGTCAACACTCTTGATGTAAGCAGCTGGAGTGGGGTACCAAACGAAAGATAAGTCAATTAAACAACACATATGGGGTTAGTCGACAGCCGAAAGGAGCCGGCTGATCAAACCTACCGTATTGAAAAATGTTTGGTAGCATCAAACGTTTCGCACCAAACAGCGTTCGACCTGGGCGGGGTGCGATCGGTTCATAACCGAGCTAGGGGGAAGGCGATAAGACACACAGAGCGATAAGTATTTAGCTTAGCTGAGGATTAGCTTCGTTCTGTTCACCACGTACCTGAATCAGCGTCTTGGCATACTCGAGCGGATATAGTGCCGTAGAGCAGACGAGCCGATATCCAAATCTTAAAGCTGGTTCGATCTCATCTTCGTCACGTTTGTTATTTTCCTCTAAAGGATAACTTTGGTCTGCTTGCATTGCATTTACACGGTCCCTGATCATCATCGTGCCTGTCTGGATGGTAAATTGACTGTTTCTTCACGGCAAATAAAACATTAATGTCACAATGGTGTATCGGTGTTTTTTTTCTTTGAGGCACAACGTCAAATTGCCCCCTATGGTCATCAAGCAAGACATCAAGACAGACTATTTGAATTGCAATTTTGTTAAATTCCTTATTTTGAGAAGAGAATGGGAATAATTGTGTTTAACTGAAATATTTATACAAGTTACTTGCAAGAAAGGAACATTATGTTCGTCCCAGTGTGTGGTACATGATTTGACAGCACATTTTAAGACATGATTTGAAAGAACAGTTACAGGTTGCTGATTTGTGCATATAATGCTTTCTTACTTTGCAGTACGAATAGGTTGAATACTAAATCACAAATCAATATGCGGGGGGTGAAAAAATGAGGAAAGGATTGTTGATGCTGTGATTGGTCGAAGCAAACCATCGATCATTAATAATAAAGATATCTAAGATGGTTAAGAAGATATCTTTTTTTTGTCAATAAACTACAATCAATTTTCGTTACGCAATTTCATCCGGAGTGTGTTAGCTTAATTTATCTTCTTGTTTTAATACAGACACAAACAGATGATAAATATATTTGAGGTGAGGCTGGTAGCGTTGCTAAAGCCGCAAGCTTTAGAGGTAGTTCTGGGTGAGCTGCTGTTAGGGCAGCTTCTGCTCAGCAGTAAGCTGTTCCAAACATTTGCCAATCACATTATAGATTGTCGCCATCGTTTGCTCCGAGGTGTATGGTTCGTTCACTTTAGGCACATGAATAAAAAGTGCCCTGTCGGGGTTTTTATCGAGCGATTTCAAATATATATAACCGCAAAGGTAGCTGCAATAATCCATAAATTAAAATTCAGTCATTGAACGGCGTATAGAGATCAAACGTCCTCTAGAAATTACTTTCCCACATTCGTTGAGCAACAGCATTCTACCTTCGTCTCAAGGTTTAGCTCCTTAGCTATGCGTTCAATATTAAGATTAGTTTTCAGCATCGCGCACTCTTGGTCGCTTGCATGTTTCCCGTTGAGTGTTATCTTATCGCAGGGTAAACAACGTTGAGCGAAATCTGGCTTGCAGTATCCGGACGTGTAGGAGCAATGTTCTAAGTTGATTGTTCTGATCTTACCATGTACGCCCACGTGCACTACCAGCTGGAATGGATAAATAATCATTAATTGTCTATAATAATTGACAATGAGTGATTCTTTAAATACACTCGCTTAATTTCGAACAACTATTAGTTGCAAGGAGAACATACTTACGTCTGGATTTTGGTTCCAGATGTGTGGGACGATATGATCCACCTCTTCGTATGTCACGGGTATCTGATACTTTTGCAGCTGGTACGCATCCTTTCGGAAGTGGAAGATGTCGGGCAAAAGGTTTACTGCTTCCCAGCTGGCGTTACGTTCCTCGTGACCCACAAACGGACCGAATCCTGTAACGATAATTATTTTATCTGGCATGATACCACTAGTATTGCACCGACCAGGCTTGTAACTAGACTAAAACTCCCCCACTTGTTGTTGCAAATAATGAAAATGTCAATATTTACATTTAAACCTGTCACGGAATCTATCATGTACAGATATGCGCAAAAAAAATTAACCCCAATTAAAATGTTGATGTTAGACCCAGCCAGTACTTGTTGTCGATAAGTTGATAAGAAATATCAGATGACGCATATATATTTCTAAACAATTTTACATCTCGCTCATAAGAAAAGCAGGAGAAGATCAAGGTATGATTTTTTTTAAACAGCTGTACTGAATCAGCTGATGCGTGCTGTCATCGTCTGTCAAAGTGTGGCACTGTTTGTTTACACGAGAAAAGGGAAATCAATAAACGTTTTAGTTGTGAGTGACAAGAAATTGTTTTCTTATTCGGTGGATAGTTTAATGCAATTGTACGCACAGGTTCGCAAATTCCTGTCTGAACTTCGTAGCAATGATTCACCTTACCGGTCAGAACTACTCCTCCAGGGAGATCATACAGAACATATTTTCGCCCATGGTGGGATCCATCGTGTCCCAGCAGGCGGAAGAGTTATGCCAAAAGAACAACCTTTCGTTTGTGGAAATGTTGCAACCATTTCTGAAACTTTCATCCGATGGTACGTATTTACAGTCCAATATACTTTTAAATTTTTCACGATGATTCACAATGATCGACATTTTCCTGGTACCACAGCCCATTTTCGTGACATTGCCGGTACGAGCGTTTCGATCAAAGGGCTACGGATCAATGTGGTGGACGTGAACTGGCGCCCGCCTCAGACGATTTTGGCGAAGAAGATGCTTAACGAAGCGGTCACCACCGCTCCCGGAGGTGATAAGATGAAGGCGATCAAGTTGGACGATGGTACATTCGTAGACATACCCTCCTCGGAACCGTGGTTCGAGCAATGGCGAGAAACATTTCTGACGGTACAGTTTCCGGCGGATCACGAATTTACACGCCACCTGTTGTGTTCGTTGATCGTGGTTTCCAGCATTGACCCGAACCCAATTGAGACCGCTAGTCAACTGACGAAAAAAATACAAATGATGCAGAGCATTACGCCTCCTCGTTTGCCAAAGTGGTTTGCTGCCGATGCGCTAAATTGCTACGTCATGCTGCACGATGGATGCTCTGGCGATATTGGAAAGTATGTTGAAAAAAGCCGGTTTCGTTTAAAGCAGTTAGGTAATTGTTCTTGTCTCCTTTAGAGCACAGCAAGCATTCGAAGGATTAAAATCAACGTACGGAGAGCACAAATGTTTCTTGCTGCAAATTAACACACACGGTGGCCCACCGGCCGACTGTCCCGATCCATGGCTAAGGTATCTAAAAAAACACCAGCGGTCGGAACAGAGCACGGCAAGTGATGTCGACAGTGCCCCGAAGACTCCGCAGGATATGGGTTCAGTGACGGGAATGCCAACGACGGTGGTACAAACTTCCAATCTCTTAGTGCACGGTGGTGGTATTGGTAGCAGCGGAAGTAGCGCTTCTTCTGAAACGCCCCCTTCTGGCATTTTGGTTGGTGAAGTGATAGCACACCCGTTGAGTCCGGTACAGGAGACGGGGATCGAGATACAGGAAACGTCGAGTTTGACGTCGAGTATTGATAGCTTGTCGCTGCAAACGATAAATCCGAACGTCTGGCCAATCGAGAGTGATATTGAGGTGGCTCATGGGTCGTTTTTAACGGCGGGAGATTTGGACAATTTGAAACACTTTGTGCAGGATTTCGCAGTTCGGGCGTTGATTCCGTACGTCGAACGGTTGGTGGGCGTATTGAATGATTCGGTAAGAGCCATCAGGAAATAGCGGGAGCTGTTAAAATGTATATTGTTTCTTCCTTTTTAATTGCAGATATCGAACAAGAAGGGTGTCAGCAGATCGCTGCTTAGTGCGACCAAGCGTTGGTTTGTTACGAACAAACCGGGTGTGAACACCAATCAGAATGCGGTTGTCTACACAAACGAATCAACCGAGCTGCAGACGCGGAAGTTGGGCGATCTGTACTTTATGTTTAACCACTATTCACTCGCTTTTCAAGCGTACCATCAGGCAAAGCGCGACTTTAACGCTGACTCTGCCTGGCAATATTATGCCGGTGCGCTTGAGATGGCGGCCCTGGCCGCACACATGCAGGGGACGGCGAATCGCAAAACGTACGATTATATGGAGGAAGCTATACTGACGTACTTGAACAGCTGCAAGTTGCCCCAGTTCGCGACCCGGGCTACCCTGTTGTCGATGGAGTGTTTGCGGGCGGCCAAACAGTATAATGAAGCGGCCAAGCAGTTGATACGGATGACCAGTGAGGATTCGGACCTGCGTTCGGCGTTGTTACTCGAACAGGCCTCGTATTGCTTCCTGTTGGCGAATCCTCCTCAGTATCGCAAGTACGCTTTGCACTGCGTGTTGGCTGGCCATCGGTTTTCGAAGGTTGGCCAGCGGAAGCATTCGTTCCGCACGTATAAACAGGCGTACCAGGTGTTTGAAAACCGTGGCTGGAGTTTGGCAGAGGATCACATCCAGTACACGATCGGTCGGCAGGCTTCGAATTTGAAGAAGCTGGAAGAAGCGAGTACCTGTTTGGAGCATCTGCTACGTCCATCCAGCATGCAAACAGCAACCCAACAAACGTTGTTTTTGCGCGAGTATCTCAGCACGAAAAAGGCACTCCAATCAAAGGGTGGCGAAGGAGCGAATGATATTCCATCGATTGCACTGCCGAAGATAGTGCAGAAGATGACGAAGGTGTTGGTAACGTCACCACCACCGGTCTCGAATCCGTTGCATGTAGCGGCAACCAATATTAACATCACGGTTAGTAAACGGTCGCGAACTTACCAAGGTAGATTGATAATAAACAACTTTACTATCATTTTCAGTCTACCCCAACGGACGAAAACGTGTGGAACAAGATGGAAGAAATGCTTGTGCAGAGCGCTGCCGAGCGTCATGTGATGGTATTTAGACCATCGAAGTCACTTTTCTCTACCGAATCACCGGCTACAGAAAATCCGCGCTCGGTGCACGGGGAACCGATCGAGGTGGCGTTCAATCTTGAAAACACCATTAAACCGGCTGTTCTGTTCGAAAACATCAATCTACTGTGGGAGTTCCGTAGGGAGACAGGCGAGATTTTCTCCAATCGTCCACTCTTTCTCGGCGAAGTTAGCCTGGAGGATCGGTCGGAAATTGAAAATGTAGTTGCATCCAGTTTTGTAGCGCTCGTCTCGTTTGGTGAGCATGAGACAAAAACACTTGTACTAAAGCTAACGCCACGTAGTACCGGCCAGCTGCGGATACTTGGCATCGTCGGTAAAATATCAGCAGCTCAACCGGCTGGATCGGGAGAAGCTCCATCCCTCTGGGGCAAACAGCTGTTCGAAGCGCAACCGATACGGGTTGGTAGTGCCAGTGGTAAGGACGGAAACAAAGCGATACTGGCAGCTTCGCCAGCAGTGCCCTTGTTTGATCGGAAGCTTGAGATCGAGATCCTTCCGCCGGCGCCGGCATTGCATGTAAGCTTCAGTCGTGCTCCGTCTGAGGTGTTGGCGGGTGAGGTGATTCCAATCAAGCTGAATATGACGAACGCTGGTGTAAGCGTGCTGAACGATATTTACGTCTGCATTGATAATCCACGCTATGTACTGCTGAATCCAAGCGAGGCTGATATTCCACTTTCGATTCGGCGTGATTTACAAAATTTGGCAAACGAAAATGTGGGACGAGATCGTGAAGCACGTAAGCAGTACGTGTGCAGAGCATTCCGCGAAGCAGACGGCAATTACATCGCTCCAAACGAGACGAAGACGGCCACGCTGTGGCTGCAGGCCCCTTACTCGAAGGGTCAGAAAGACATCAAACTGATGATTTACTACGCAATGCCACCGGACTATCCGAAGTTGAAGTAAGCAAATTGGCAAGTGATGGATTAAAGTTGAAGATGATTTACTCATGCTATATCTGTGCGCTTTCAGGCATCGTCTCGTACGTCATACATGGAATTTTAATGTGAACGATTCATTGCTCGTCGATGCAAATTGTAACCTAAGCAATCCGACCAAACGTGAGCTGGGCGTTGATGTGAATGTGAAAAATCTAAATCAAGTCCATCATCCACTTATGACAGAAATAGCTATCAACGAGCTGTATCTTTACTGTTCCGCGTACGAGCTGCAACAAAATCGAGTGGTTTGTATGTGTCAAGAAATTTACTAGCTTTAACGACTCAACATCGTACAATTCGAAGGCAATTAATATGTTCCTTTCCTTTAGACATTAAAACTCCCGGCTACACAAAATTGCAGTCTGGTGCGGGTTTAAAAACAAATGAAACGGTCAGTCTGCGCTGCAACCTACAGCGGCGTTCGGCCGAGGTCGTGTATGATGGAAACTTCCAAGGATACGTTTCACAGAAGCTGTCCACTGTGACTGTACGGCCCTCGGAACCAGCCGCGAAGGCAACCCTACCGGCACTGGAAGCGGCGGGTAGTTTTCTATTGAAGAATGAAACTAAATTCATACGCGTGTACGAACCGGGCAGTAATGAAGAGTTCAATCAAATTGTCAACCAGCGAGACAGCCATATGACGCTCTGTGTAAACTGGTCCGCAACGATTAACGACAATGGTGCGTCACGAAAGGCGTACGGGCAACACTTTGTACAGCTGAGAAATCTATACGACACGTAAGAAGATTTTGGTTTAGTTTGTTGTTACCGTTGAGCGTATTACTCGACTATAACGTTTTTTTTTCATTACAGTGTGTACTGTCCACCGTCCGAACGTCTGCAGCAAATCACGTTCACGGGCCAGTCAAATGTGTATGGCATTTTTGATGATTTGGAGAAGGTGATGCCGGTAGAGAACGATGATATCGATAGCGGTTGGGGCGTTAATCAAAAGTATGCTCCATATAGCAATTGCTCGTGTAGAATAATAACATAATTGTATTTTCTTTCTTTTAGCTTTGTGGCACAGAGATGTTTTCTGGAGGAAAGCTTCCACTCAGTAGAACTGAGAGCATAGGATAGGATGTAAGATTATGAAAGTATCGTATTATTGAAGATTGTCGTATCCAATAAAGTAGTTTTTAATCTTAAACATTATACTAGGCATTCTTGTGTATTATTTGTTTTCTTTTCATTTCCTATCACAAGCATGTCTGTATCTTTTTCATTCAAAGCGAATTGAAAAGTAAACGGCCGTCGCACTGCGTACAAGTATTAAACCGTCCGCCTTAAACGATATTACTCCCGCTCGATTGAGCTGTCATTACACCAGGTAGCCGTTTTCTGGGGAAATAAATTCAAACAACAAGGATACAAGTTTGGTATGGAAAGGAATTAGCATCCTGTTTCATCAAGAACGGAATTCGCATGTATCCTCGAATTGCTACCAATCGTTTAAGGATTGAAATAAAACTGCACATTACAATAATGTGTTAGGGGTGGGATTGTTTGAAAAACACTGGATTTGTTGTTGGAAAAAAAGCGTTAACATCAGTGGTCAGTGGTCAGGAGAAAGAGGTGCAGTCGATATCGAGCCGTACTGTTGAGGAGGATAAATTGAACTTTTCCTACGAGATCAGCGTACAAACCGCATCTGTTCGTTGCCGGGAGCGAAAGGTTCGATCGTGTACGGTCGGTTGTGTGTATTGTGTTTAGCATTCGTAAAAACCAGAACGTGTGTGTTGTGTGTCTCGGGGTCGCAGATCCGCGCATGGTCGATTGCGACTTGGCCTCTAGGCTGTAGAAAAGAATCAGTGCACTGGGATACATATATTTCTAGCGCACCGCTGGAAAGGTGCAGTGCTATTATTAAAAGTGTTTTGTTTGAAACAATTTTTATTGTACAAATAGTAAGTGTCGTCGAAAATAAAATGTTTCTCAAACAACTCGGAACTGTTCTGGCGCGCTCCGAGTGCCAGCGTCACCATCGTGCTTTGGTCCAGTGTGAGTGTTTTTTTCTTGTACATTCGAAAAAAAAAAAGACGAATTGAGTAATAACATTTTCTTCTGTTTTTGCCGCAATAGTGAGCCGCCAATTTGCCGCAGTTCCGTTAGCCGAACCGGCCGCACCATCGCTGAAGACCGAAGTACCTGGACCAAAGTCAAGGGCGCTGTTGCAGCAGCTAAATCAATTGCAGGTATGTTGAAGCAATCGGGACACTGAGAACCACCTGGAGAACCTACGAGAATCTCAGAAGGGCGTTGATTGCATCCCAGATCAGTTTCCTCCGTTGATTGCAGTTTTAGAGGCGTGACGGACGCGCCCTATGCCACACCAATTGGTATCAATTGAAGGGAATTGCTTTCAATCAGTTGTTTATGTTGTTCCAAAACCACCCGGAACACTGCTCGGGGTCAAGGCTGGGCGATGGAAGCAGCGAGCATAGCTCGCTTTCTCGTTTTGCAAGTTCTTTTTTTCTGTCCTTCTACGACAGAACAATCCGCATCGTAATGCCGTCAATGAACTGTCCCTGAAATTGAGCGTGTATGACAATTCGTGGCAGTGATTTATGTTGCCTCGCACAAGAACGAAGGGTGTGTTACCGGCCACACTTGGATACGATTAAAATTATATAAATAACACTGTCTATGATTATTTTTTTCTCGGTCATGCCACTTTGTAGTGGATGTGGGTGGAAGTGAGTAAATATTGCGACGAGATTTTTCGTCGGTTCCCTGACCTTTGCAATGTTGAGGTGAATTTATTGCGGAGCCGGTGGTGGGATACATACTGACCCTGCAAGACATTCTTCCATCCATTCACATTCCCCTGGCGGTTGGTCATGAACTTGATTCTTTCTTGTACGCATTATATGTGGCGCTTTAGAAAAACGCGTTGCTCTATTTTTGGACGCTTCTGTCCATTTAATATCTACTTTTCCGTTTCCTTCAAATGCTTGCCCATTTACTGTCGATTTTCTTCTACTTCGTTTCAAATACAGAATGCCAACTCGGTACAAATGTTTGTCGACTATGACAACTCGTTCGGAAACTATCTGCAGGACGTCGATGGCAATGTGCTGCTCGATATCTACACTCAAATTTCATCGGTACCGCTCGGTTACAATCATAAGGAGCTGCTGAATGTGTTCCGGGACGAGCATAATCTGTCTAGTAAGTGTAAAGTTTGGTTTAGATGTTGGGAACCTTTATAAAATGTTATATTAAATCGTTAAATAATACAATTTCTAGCCGTGTTAAGATCTTTAAAAAGGCTTCCGTTCCTTTCTCCCACTTCATAATATGCTAATTTATTTGTCTTTCTTATAAAAAGACAATTATTGGAACATCCTTTAAACCTTATTTATAAATACGCGATCTCAAAGAGGGTTAAAATTACTCGAGATGATTTTTTGCCAATAATTTTTAAAAATGTTTTCGCTACGAGCGATAACAAACCGCCTAATCAACGCGATACGATAAGTAGAAGGTGTGTGCGGCATAGATAAGATTTCGTTGCTAACGCGGTGAAGAAGTAGTGCATAAAACAATGGTGAACGTTGGTACACCTGTAATCAACATCTGGTCTGGTGTTTGTTGTTATGCATTCTGAAAGCAATGCAGAGTGCAGTTTTTATCTTTTTTACAGCTATGACCTATCACACCCTGTGGACGTGTCGCGTGGCGATTGGCGAAGACACAAGTTTAGTGGTTGAATTGGTGGAAGGGGGGGGGGGGACAACCGTTATCATACCGGTTCATAAAAGCGCAAGTTAGTGGTAACCTGGAAATTGTTACTCAAGGTTAGACATTTGTGAAGCGGAGAGCTTCGTGCCATATGTTGAAGGGTGCATTTTGATGCACTTGATAGTGGTGATGCAAAATGTGAGGATTTAGAGCTGCTGTGTTA
>KB684790.1:0-15147 GCA_000349165.1 Anopheles christyi
GACAGTGAAAGCATAATTTGCTAAATTTTCAAACAGCACCATGCAGTGAAAGCTTTTTACTGACAATCGTTCAAATTATAACTAGCCTTTAGCACCGAAACGTACACAAACATATCAAAGGCCTTTGGCCAAATGGAAATGGCGCTTGATGGGAATTGACTTAACGCTTTTTGATCAGAATGTATACCATTCCAATAAAGTCCAATAAACGCTAGCTCTGCACACGATGCGTGTCTGGATTAATCGAGTGCAGACTGTGCACAAAGCATTTCTACCTCAATTCAGAGCCACTAATTCGCCACCACCCACAGCGAAAGGCCCCACCTCGTTGTGCATCGCATCTAACGAGCCGAGCTGGACTGTAAATGGCACGAAATGTGCTGATGTGCCATTTGGAAAATCGTACCTCTCGTGGTATGTACCTTCAAATGAAAGTTATCGAATAACAATGATGCAAGAAAAAAAAAAACTGTGAAAAGGATTGCAGGAAAGGCAGGGATATTGAGCTGAAGCGTGGCAGTGTGAATCGTGTGTGGGGCTACCAGGTCGCACAGTAGCCTTTCCACGTTTTAATCGAATACTAAATACACCGTACACCGTTGCCCTTCGCGCTAGTGGTGGATATTGTTGCCCTGACGTAAGCGACGATGGAATTGGTTCAATATTCAGTGCATCGCAGGTCTCGGCAAGCGTTTGGACGTAGCTCGTTAGGATTTATTAGCTTGCTTGCCTGCACCGACCTCGAAATGGGGGGAGGTGGATCAGCAGCACCACTCGCACTGTCCACGAGGCATTAGTTTGGGTCGGTGCTTCGGTCCATCTTTTTCACCGACGCTAATTATTATAATTAGAATGCAACGCTTGCACCGAGCTCACTCAGGCTTCGCGCATTCCACCCCGTATGGGAAAATGGGCAGGAATGCAAGCTTTGAAAAGCTCTGAATTAAATTCTGTGTGAGCCATACTCCTTTTGCAGTACGCGTGACCGTTTCTTCATTTTTTTTTTCTGCTAGTAGTTTTGATGGAACTTGGCGGTCATTAATGTGCTGGACATGTGCTTTAATGATCGAAAGTTCCGACGGTGAAAGGCTTGCGAAAAGGATAGCTCATCTGCAGCAGAAGAAAAATAATTAATGATACGAAACTAATGAGGGGGTTTTTGTAATTAAGCTTGTCACTGTGTGCTTTTTTCCTAGTACGGTCAATAGAATGAGGGAAACAAGGGAGACAAATAACAAAAAATAATTTTTATCGCTTAAAGCATGCATATTAAATATTGAAATATGTTAAATTCTTTTGAAGTTTAATGAATACACTTACAAACAGTAAGTTGAGCTCTTTTATTCAGCTTTTTCATGAGTTGTACAGTGTACCAGCAAACGAGCACAGTCAGTCCGAACAGAAGAGTTTAATTTAACATTCCACTGGTGTACCGTATCATTTCCACAGACGCGAACCATACTGAAAAGCTTGCCAGTTTGTGAAATAGTATATTTGCAGGTTAGAAAACACACAGACAACCTCTTCATAAAAAGGAACTGTACTGAAAAAAGCATGCACACCGTGTCCAGTTGCTATGACCATGACGGGTCGCTTGCCATCCTTGGTTTCCCGGAACTTCTGTCCGCTTTCACCTTTATCCGCACTGAAGAGCATCATACAAAAAACGACCGAAGACACGTGCGCGCCCCGTGTGCCCCGTGTCCTACAGAGAGGAGATTATTTTTTGCTGTTTGGTATATTTTATTTTTATTACACTGATGACGTCCGCAAATGGTGTTCATGTACGTTTGTGTGAGTGTGTTTAGAACGAATGTAACATGTTGCCAGGGGGTGTGCAAAATATAAAAAGGAACTCAGGCCTCGTCTGTTCGTTTACAGAAATGGAAAGTAATATTTATATATAACTAGAGAGTGTCCTGTTTTGCACCCTTTTTACAGACTGCCACGTTTTGAACGTTTGAACGTGCAAATATAAAATGCAAAAAAAAAGAAAAAAAAACAGCATGAAAAATGATATAAAAGGACAAGCTGGTTTTCCTAGAACACACAGAAACACATGCACAGCTCGGAGCTGACCTCGCTTGCGGTAGCGTTGATGACGTCGTCGTCACCCCGTTTTCCGGTCCAGTGTCCTATCGCCCTCCCTTTTTGCTTTAGAGTCCCCAGCTTAGGATGTGGACAGTGCCATTTTTTCCATTCGATGAGGTGACGAATGATGATAACGATAATACACGCCCATGACGATGATGTTCACACGGTTCGCTGACGATAATGTGGCAATTTACGCAACTCCTGTTTTCTGCTCGCATACCCATTCGCTTTAGTCCGTGTCCAGTGTGTGACGATTTTTGCTGAAATCGCGAGTTAACATCGCATTCATTACAATGTCCCTTTCCATACTTTTGTGTGTGGGTCTGTGTTGTATAATGTTTCCCAGTAGAGGTAGGGGGCACCATTTTTAAACCAAAACATTTTTCCTCCAAAACTGACAACTTGCTGATGGGTGACATCACAAGTGGCGGTGGCCAGTGAGTGAAGCAAGTTTTGGGGTTTGGCTATGTTTGGTTGAATGTGTGACACTGATTATATGCGGGGTGTTCTCTATACTGTCGCATTTATTAAGCTACCCGCAGCTAGGAACTTTTGCAGGGATTTGCTTCCCTGTCACATGGGATTTTATTTCGGTGTGATGTTTTTTTTTTCCTATCAATCCACAGAGTGTCACTAGATATACGAAAGAAACGCAAATATATTTTTATAAACTCATACTAACCCTTCTTTTTTACTTGAGAAGGGCAGGAGTTTGAGAACGGTTGAGCAATTTCGGTCACGATTATGAAACTCCCAATAAGACCCATACTAGGGCGGTCGGACGGTCCGTGCAGCCCAGTGGTTCCATTCCTTTTTTGGGGTTCCACAAAATTGAAAGGACGTAGAATGAGAGTGTAAAAAAAGGTAAGCAAAAAAAGCGAACCATACCGACGCGGCTTGGAAAATTAACAAACCTCACGCTGTGGTGCACGAATTAGCGTGTCCCAGTTACCACGGGACACACGAGCAACCCGCTGGTGCTACATTTTGCCATTTGTTTCGTTCTTTCGTTTCTGTTTTTTTAAAGTCAGGTTCCCTCAGTCACGACAACCCGAGATTGGTCACGTGAAAGTTAGTTGAAATTGGTGACGATGGTACTGTGCAGCAAGAACCTTACACTTTTACGGTGGATAAAAGGGGGAAACCCCTCCATCACAGTTAGGGGTCGGAACCCAGAAGATTCCGCTTTTTTTACCTGTCACACAGTAATGTGGTGTGCAGTGTCCCATGATAGACGACACTGCTGGTGATGAGACGTTAACTGTCTGCCTCCCACACATCACACAACATGTGGAGGAAATTAGATGATCGTCACGGGAATGACGTAGTGGGGATACACGTTTCGTTGTGAGTAAGGTAAGGAGGTATTAAAAAAACACAGAAAATGAACGGTTTTGAAGAAAAATTCCCCGCAAATGATTTAAAAATCTTATTAAAGCGGCTTGTTGAAGCGGATTGCATACTTTTGGGCTATTCCCTGTACAAACGGACAGTACGCTTCTGACTGTTTTACGCAACTTTAAGCTTTCCTTGTTGCAAAAACGCACCTTCAATCTCATTCATTTAACAATTCTCCCCTCCCTCCTCCCTCTCACTCACTCTCTCTCTCCCTGTATTCAATTCGATTAATCCAAAAAAGGATTAAGCATAGATCCGTAAATGGTTCAAATTAGTCACCTGTCCTGTGGTGACATTTATGAGTGGCCATTTTTTGTTGCTACTGCTTACCATTCTTCCACCAGCTAATGGGTCACATTTGTTCGGTATTGATGCGGTGGCATACCGGACCCATCATACTTTCCCCTGTAATTCCGCTCTTTCGGTAGGGAATCGCATCTAGCCTTACCCAACCCAATGAGCTTAAGAGAGCTTGAGAACGATAAATAACCTGAAAACCCTCCCAAAACGGGCTTTCTGGAGGGATGGATGAAAGAGATGGTGATGAGTGGTTCGTTTTCTTCCTGTGGGTGGTTTTACCCTCTGTCCCACTCGGTCAGTACAAATAAAAGCCAATATGAGCCAGTAAACTTCACACCTTTGCAATTAGACCTTTGGCTGTTAGAAGAACGTACGGGGAACCCGATTTCCGGGGAAAAGAAATAAGGAAGCAGAGAGGTGCCAGAAGGGTTCCTAATCCTGATTGATAGGTTGACCTAAACGCTGGCTATCGCTTCTGATGTGGTTCCGTTCACTTGAGTCCCATCAACTGGGCTAGTATGTATGTGCGCGCGTGTGTAAATGCGTGTTCTGGTTTAGCGATGCGGAACTTGTTGTAACTTGTTGTTTCACTCACACACACAAAAACACACACCAACGCAGTTACAAACATGTGCAGACTGAAAAGGGCTTCATTTTGTGGAGAAGTGTTTTGTGGGAGGTGCGGCCAGTTTGCGACCAAAATGACGATACTATTCCATTTGGTCGAAGATTTTCCACCAAATTGACCAAATCCGAAATTACAGAGTGACAAGGAGATAGGGCGAGGTAGAGAGAGTGGGAGAGAGAGAGACAGGTAGAGAGAAGGGAAGAGTCAGCCACAAATTGAGCAGATAAAGCGACACTCGTTCGAAAGGTTCACTCATCCTTCACCCGTTCTGGTTTTGCAGGGAGGTGCTACTAGTGGAAGTTCTTCCGTTTCATATATCGGGGACAGCCATTTTCCGTACAGGAGTTCTGGCATGTTAGTCGCTCGATTAGACAGTTTATCTAAGCGCGATAATCCTAAAAAGCATGACAATTTTACGCCATTATCGAGTGACCGCAGAAATGGTGCAGAGCGAGGTGACATACGAGAGAAGCCGTGCTGGATGGAGGACATCAAAAAGCACCATCGTTAGGGGTCGGAAAACGAGAAATACATGTCCTGTAGCATGTATTACTTGGATGGTGGTGGTTAAATTCGGCTTCAATGGCATTTGACAATACACGTTCAATTTCAAGCTGAACCCCTTAAAGTGTGCAATGTTAGGAACTTTGTTCTTAAAGTTATGCAATTCACAAAACAAAAAAGGACAATTCAAACGTATGGGCTGCTCTTATGGATACTCTGCTTAAATCATTGATAAACATCCTTCTTATGTTCATTGCATACGCATAATCTTCGAGCTATATTTCTTAATATTCTTCAAGGTTAAAAAGGGTAAGAATACTGGCCTGCCCCCAGCTCTCAAGCATGACACTAAAGATAGGCGGTTTTCTGGGTATGAACCTGATCCCATCACAGAAACTGCTTTATTCTTTTTCATGCTTTATTACACCCGAAAAATAAATCTCACCCATTTATTGAGGCGTATCACTCACTGGAAAACATAATGCACCCTTCGGTCGGTACACGTTTCATGATTCATGGTAAGCGCGAGAGAGAGAGAGAGAAATAGAGAGAGAGAGATAAATGTTTAAAGATATGTCATGCTGATATTGTTGATACCTACAGAGACGGTTAAAGGATGAATTCATCAGTCCGTAAAAAGATACCTGTACGTCTAAGAGGAATTGATGAAAAAGACTAGTGTAACAAAAAAAAGAATAAGCTTTTAATCGGTGAAAAGTATGCGTCAAGGATACTTCTAAGGTAGCCTTTCATGGAGCTGGTATCTGGGAGAAATCGATTCGGCTGTGAACTTTGGGATGTTTGGAAAGACCTAAACAAGGCTTTCGTGCTATGGATGTGCACTATTCAGATTTTTTAGAGATGTAATTCGTCCACATTCATTTGGTGCTTCCTTAAAGCATACCAAAGTAAGACGGTGTTATTTTTTCTCTATTAAACCATTTTTGTGGATGTAGATTTTGGTTAAAGCACTCAACTCTATTTTTTTCAATATTACAGTAAAACCGTAACACAACACCTGCTTCCCTGCATAAGCCCAAATCAACCCTAGAGAGGATAGCTTTGTAGGCAATGTCCCTGCATTCGGGTAAAGTGCAATAAAACTTGTCTCCCAGAAGCCATTAATTCTGTTCCATATGTGCCCAGGTGCAGTTAAGTCCTTTAGTACTATCTAAGAACCTACGAAACGCATCACAAAAATATATTTACTGCACAAGTGTGAGTGTAGATGCGGAAAATAAAGAAAAAAAAATACAGAAACGAATTTTGTGTACGTCACCCAAACCCAACGGAGAAGGAAAGATCTTGTGTTATATCGTTTGAATTTCTTTGACTAGCCACTTTTGCGCCTTTGCTTAGGCGAGCTACCAAAGCCATTTCGCAGCCATTTTGCTTAAAAAATAGAACTACAAAAAAACCCCACATGTACTACGGCCGAGGACATGGGACTAGCAGTTGCTACCAGCCACGTGACCAACTAGCCCGCTTTGGTCCAGCCGAATAAGGGTCATGAGACTTTTGAATGGTACCAAAACGAAACACTCAAGTAAGGGAAGCGAACAACAAAAAAACCGACTCTCCAAGGGATGCTAGAATGTGCTGGGGAGGGGAGAGGGGAGTTACATTTTCTCATCATTTGACTCTCTACACTGTGTGAGTGTGTGTGTTAGGAATGTTCGTGCACATGTCATCTCTCACACTTCGTACATGTATGCTGCGACCTGCCAACGAAAGGGTTGCTTAGATATAGCGAATGATTGAGCCTACTTGACCGTTACAAGGGTTCAGAGTGTGTACGAAGAGCTTGCAGAAGAGTTTCCCTCAAATGGAAACACAGGCCCAGAGATACACAGCATTATTCACGAAACTCGTTTGCTTGGCTGGAGAATGGCCACGAATAGAAATGGGACATCCCATTCTGTGCACTCCACACGGAGGCGCAGCAGTATTTTGAATTATTAAAGTTTCTGCATAGGACATGACCATGGTTGCGATGGAAGCTGTGAAATAATTGTACATTTTATCCTTCGTCCAAGCAACTCACTATGCAACCAAGGCCAACCTGACAACGCTGGAGTAGAATGTGTAGCTGTGTCCCATTTCCATTTAGATTATCCCTAACGCTTCTTCCCAGAACTTGAGAAATGGGACGCACGAATCAGGGGAAAAATGACTGAGGAACAGCAAAAGAAAGAGAGAGAGAAAGAGAGAGAGAGAGAGAGAGAGATGGGAGAAGAAATATTATAAAACCCATGTTATCCGCCATCACCGTTTCCCGGCGTAGGGGTTGAGTTACAATAGTTGTTAGCCGTTGTTCTCGGTTAGTGGCAGAGACACCACGTGGGATATACCGAAATGGTTGGGCTGTTAGTTTAGGGTTAGTTTATAGCGGGTACCAGTTTGACCGGTGCCCACTGATGACGGGTAACGAACTGAAAGATTCGGACGTACCGTGCCCATAGTTCAACTTTCCACAGTTGCTGGGCGGTTTGGTTTGACTATGTGTCACACCACCCTTATACACACACGCATACCCGGGTATACACGGCTGGTTTGGTCACTGTCTGCTGACGATTACTGGTGACAGTAGCCGTCAAGCCTTGGGTTTATTGTACTTTGGAGGGAGTGTATTTTTGCACTTATTCTTGACTATATGCGTGTGGGCAATTGCGAGTCTCGCAGTATAAATCTGCTATTAGTTATTCATCCATCCATATGCATTCATCGGTTAGGACATTGGGTGTCACTAGGTGTGCACTTTGGTGGAGCAGCAGGTCAAAAGGGTGAGTTTAAACCTTCATCACCACCTTCATCACGTTCCTTTATTTCTGAAAGTCATACCACTGCACCATAGTGACGCAAGTATCCCAGGTTTTTTTTTTATTCCCCAAAACTGTCATCGAAATCTTTGATTTTGACAGTGGGAGTAGTTGCTATGGGACTCATTTCTAGGGCAACACTTTTCAAAGGGACCATTTTTCCGAAGGATCAACCTATCTCCGCTGGAAACTGACCCGTATGAAAATGAAATAAAAAAATATATGCGTCAGGAGCACAACCCGTTGCCTAGACCCAATCTCACTCCCCTCTTACCCTCCACACACGCAGTTAGTCTAGTCGTAAAAGTGTAAATTTTATTACGTCCCATCTTTGCGCGGTTCTGCACTAGTGTCACCAACCTCTTGTTGATCGGTGTGAGAAACCCTGATCGACTGCTGTCACCACAAAGCGGACAATGTGGGGGTGGAAATTGGGCATCGGGAATTAGGGTCCTTTCAAAAGTGGTGAAGAAACTCCTTAATTGCTACAACGTGTGGTTTTCTGTGTGTTTGTGTGGCAGCTCGCTTTGAATGTGGCACCAACGTTCCATATCAGTGAGAGTAGTAAACGCAGCAACCAGTAGCGTAGGGATTAATGTGCTCACCACGCTGGAGGAGGTAAACCGGCAAATCACTGCCCCCTGGATGATGATGATGGTCTTCACTTTTTATTCACGTGCTTCACGTGCAGGACACAATGTGTGCTGTTTTTTTTTGCTTGTGGGAACGATATAAAATATTGTTTGCCCTTTTTCGGGCTACTGCTGGGCTCGCGTCCAACCAAACAGGGACACACGGAGCAAAAACTCTATTACAACAGAGTTGGTGTTTGGGTTGGGTTAAGATTGGAACCCGTTTTCTGACACATTAATTGGGCACTAAACGTAACTGCAAACCATGCCCGCCCGTTCCGAGTGGTTTCACCCACAGTACGGGAGGCAATGGGTGTAGGTGTGTGTGTGGGTGTGTGTGTGTTGTAAGTAAGTTTACTTCAAAGTTTACTCGCTTGACCAATATTTGAACAATGAGGCGTTACGGGTGGGTAAATGGAAGATGACGTGGTGACGTGACCAGGAGTGTTGACCGTAATAAACGTTGACGTCGACAGCTGGAGCCGTGGCGAACGGTGCAATAAATTCAAACGCAAGCACCATAAATCCATTTTGAGCTATTATTAATTTCGTTTTATCAGCAACTATTTTCTTGCGGTCCGCATAGTGAGTGTGCAGAGCCGAAGTGTGGTAGAAAGTAAGGTATTATGTCTTTGGCACTGTACAAAGCGCTGATAATAGGTGAAAGATTTCATCTAGCTTATTCCCAATGGGATGCAATTTCTTGCTTCATAATCTTCTTTTGCTTTCGATCTCGAGGATGCTCTTGGTTGAGTGGCTGAAGATTACCTTTCCTAGGGAAGAAAAAACAGGGACAAGATGGATAAAAATCCTTCCCTACCGATGTAGGCGTTCATTACCGAGACCAATTCTACGATTACAAGCTCAAGTGAGCAGACATTGCAGGCATGGGATGGTGCGGCAGCAAGACTGTGAATGGTCAAATGCTTATTGGTAATCGGTCAGCCCAGATAACCAGGCCGGATGATGGCGAACGATCGGTTCGCTTTCTACGCCGGTTTGGAAACGTATGATAGCGTACGGATAAATTCCAACTAGCGTAGTGCACTTCGTTTCAAGAGAGTCACCATGATCGGAGGTGAATTGTGTCAAGAAGAAATGAACCGAAGAGAACTATAAGCCACTCGAGCACATTCACCATTGGAAGAGGGTGCAGGTGAAAATTATTTTCCAGTTGCCCTTTCGGGTAAGAGCTTAGCTGCTGTGTAACGATATATATATATTTGCAGACGGTTCAAGTAGCTTGCGATGAGTGGAGCTTGTTCGAGGTGAAAGCGCTTTGATTGGGTTCGAAGTTCGCGTGGAATTGAATGTGTTCTCTCAAGGGGATAGGATGCTTCCGTTGAACTACGAGCTGAGTGTGGCAAGACATTGATATGAAATAAGTGAGTAATATTGTAAAATTTCATTTTCCATGATTACATTACTCAGCGCTATGTGTATCAAGAGAAATATTGCACTAAAGCGTTGTTAACGATGTTGTTGAGAAAATGGAAACGAATGCATTTTCAGCTCACCGTGCACTGATGTTTTAAAGGCATTTTTCCATATGAGAAGAAAATTGTGAGAAGGCATATGTGTTGCAAACTTTTAAAATGCGCTACACATGCAAAAAGTCCTTTTTTATTTAACGCCTGCCATGTTTTGCATCTCATTCCAATGCTATTTAGGCATGACTCGCAAAGCATAAAGAAAACAAGGTCAAAAAGATCAAATAAGCCGTAAAAGTTGTCCCCACGCTCTGCACCATTGCACCATTTGCGCTTGTGTTGCAATTAGGTAAATTAAAACTCTTTCCTGTTGGTAGCCAATCTTTGAAAACAACTTTCAAAGCAGCAGTTTCGTGATGTTATAAAGCAATGCATTTTATTTATGGTGATTTGTGCTTAAAATCTGTCACGTACGATGTGTCTCATTCCGTCGCAGCAAATAAATCTCCGTGCCAAGTGATGACTCGCATTCTTATGATGTTTTATGCGTTTTGTGTTTCTCAAGCAGCGCTTTGATGCTTATCGGTGGGATCGTTTGTTTGAAATGTGATTCAAGAGTCCCTCTAGGCTGACTGCAAGTTGATTTTTTCACACGACATCCAAAAGATGTGATAGTTGAGCGTACCACCGCTTCACGAGCGAGTGAATAAGAAAAGATGTCCCTATTTGGGAAACAGAGGTGCTTGTCATTGCCAAATCTAGAACAAGCAAAACGAAATGGCACATTTCGGGAGCCGTTTGGACACAGCAAGACGTTTATGCAAATCGTCGATCGATCGTGAGCGTTGGTAATGTATGTCTGTCTGTCTGTCTGCTTGTATCGGTTGGGCGCGCTTCGTCCGTAATCGATCAAGAAGGTGCAATGTGCATTTGGTTGAGCGATGAGTTTTTGTGCCTTCCCCACCCCTTCTCCTTTTTTGGTCCTTGTTCTACGGCGCAAATGTAGACACCTAAGCATTTTCCCTGCCGAGCTTGGTAGCTTTCGTGGCCACATCCCCAACCAAACGTTAAAGCAAGTCGTCATCTTCTGTGGTTTTCTTGTGTTTCTACGTGCTAAAAACACAACGCAAAGACAACGGTAGGTTAATCCTTTACTTCATGTTTCGTTCACCGGCTGTAGCGAATGAGCGAGAAGGCAATAAAATAAAACCAAAATGCAAACGAACAAACGCAACCGAACGTGGCTTTGGTGGCTGTGAAGGCTTTTAGCTTTCCCTAGAGCGTTCGGTAGCATTTGTGAGCTGACTTTTCTTTGAGGTTGTGGCAGCGGGAACAGGGACAAAGAAGGAGAAATCAAATAAAAAACGATCCAGGCCAAACCAGGGCACAGATCTTTGCAGAAAGATACGCGAACGAGCACGCTTGGAAAAGAATTTTACGGTGGCTTGTCTCGCTGCGTGCTGTGCAACGCCTGAATCTATGCAACCATGAGGCATCGGGAAAGAAACCCGACAAAATGGATCCCCAATTCACTGTGCCCCGAAGGAAACCAAATAGAATAGAATCTCGTTTGCGGATTGGCTTTAGTTGTCGTCGTCGTTGTCGCCGTCGACCGTTCTATCGGCGAACGAAGTTATCGCGACCTCTGCCACCGGATCGGTGATTGAATCTGGAGTTTATTTGGATTCTGAGGCATACCCCGTCGTCAAGTGCGGCCCCGATGCATTCTGGATGTGTGAGTATTCCGTTTTCTTTTGCCACGCTGCTACTTTTGGCTGAACAGTTTAAGCTGTGATAAAAGGATAAGGGTTTATTTAGGATGCCTCGGTACGAAAGGAAACCTCTAGAAAACAGCGTTCCACAGCACGGCGCAAGAAACAGACAACGAACCAGACTCTCTTGCGATCCGGGCTGTATCTTGTCGCGATCTGCGTTAGCGTTATGAAGTTGGCAACGGTTTCCACCGTCGAACAGTGGGAGCGTTTCCCATTTTCTTTCCATCCTCGTGGATTCCACCCACACCGGACACGGAAATTGGTACATTTGCATTTGCCATCACATCCGGCGAAGGAGCGCAAGCAATTAGTTATCGGTTGTTATCGACCATTTCTGGCAGCGGTCCAAAAGCCAAGGGATTGTTTGGTGGTGATAGTGGCGAACCGGTATGGATGCAGCATTTTGTGTGACAATTCGCTTTCTCACCGAGGTGTGGACAATGTAGATATGAGGGCATGAAGTACAATGCGGCGATTTTTTTTGTTCATGCTGTTGCTATATGATGCAACGCAGCACCAAAAACCGTGCCAGCCCTTCTTCTGTCAGCAAAAATGTTGTGGTTTTTTAAATGGGAAGTTTGCTCCTTTTTTTTTGTTGCCTCTCACATTCACGAAGAGAGAGAGCATGAATAACGGTGGAAAATATTTATATCCATCGTTTGTGGCGTGAAAAATTGGGACCAGGCAAATAAATTTGGTTCCTCAGGCGCACACACAACAGGAACACTTTAATTAAGAGCGAATCTCAGGAGACCGCTGTCCCAAAACACGGTGTACCCTTAGTTTTTGTATATCCTCCAAGCGTCGGCTTACACGTCCGGAGAGGTGTTTTGAATACATATATTTGAGCTTTTTAGCTTTTTAGCCAAATAAAACGAAAAGAGCATGTGGATGCGACAAAGGATTGCACCAAGCTCCAGCAGAATCGGTGTGATCCATCAGGGAGAGTAGCTTCCTCAATTAATTACACCCGCAGCGTGTTTCAATTTTAGGGTGAACGAGGGTAGAACCAATTTCAAAGTGTTCGTAATGGCTCTTTTTCGATTATTTCAAAGTTGACATCCTTTGCTCCCTATTTGCGATGGATCGAGAATGAGCGTTCAAAGTTTTGGAGCGCGATTGAGTAGAAATCAACATCATCAATTCACGTGCGTTCGTTGGATCTGTTCCGCTCCATCTAGCTGCACCCAATCAGAAGGGTTGTCGATTTATTTCAGCCCCCCCCCCTCCCCGTCGTAAACAAACCCCGTGCTTTGCCATCAGGAGCCTTTATCCAAGAGTGCCCAGTGAATGAGTTCAATTAGCTTGAATGTTTAGCAAAGATGGAAAGGGTTATTTGGTATTTTACGATATCCGCAGTTGAACAGTTTTTGTTTTAATTTAGCTAAAGGTACACCTCTGAATGTTAAGGATTGATGTTTTTGGACCTTGATAGTGTTTGTGTTTGGAAAAGAGAGGATTGTAGATGAATTATAAACAGTAAAAGGACACATTTGGAGCTAAATGAACATTACATGGAATTCTGCTGAGTGGAATGCTTCATTGCAGAATAACCTTGTTAAAGCATAATTGATTCTTTAAGCAATGTTTTGATAACAATTTACAAGGCTATATAAAAAAGGATAAAATGGAAACTGTTACGCAAAACGATCTATTGAGGGAATGCAAAATAATTGCTTAGCAATTTTAAACATAAAAAATCACCAATGTAAGGCTGCCTACCTTAAAACGATTCATTCGTCAGCATTTAATAGCTTCCAATTCCAGAGTAGCCAATTAAACTGGCTTAACGATGCTTTTAAAGAAACCTCTTCAGCTTGCTGATAAAATAAACAAAATGTGGGTTGTTGTACACTTCGCCTTTCAAATCCAAGCCTAGAAACTGTGCGTTTCATTACCCTTTTCCACCAAACAAGCGTTGCAAATACACAGAAAAACCCGTGCACTTGATGGCACTCTGGTCGGACGGCCGTTTGGGAAAATCGTAAACCCATCACATCAAACGAAACCAAAGCAACGAAAAACGGTACCGATACCGAATGCCGCACTTGCGTGTCATGTGTATCATCTATCTTTCTCAGTTCGGAGTCGGACAGAGTCACACAGAGACAGAGCGACACACCACATTTCGGACGCACTGTCAAACTGATCAAATGTACATTAAATTTCCATTTGATGGGTTCCGCAAAACAAAAGTGACAGATTGTCACAAATAGCGCGTCACGCACGGCCAGGCCTCGGACACAAGGTTGTCAATGTCATGGTGGCAGAGACTGTGTGCTCTACTAGCGCAAAGCCGTGATGGACAGAACCCAACGACGACTCTGGTCCCGACCGTCACTTGATACACGTCAAAGCCTAACGGGTTGTCTATACACACACATACACACAGACACACGTACGGTTTTGGGTGTCCTATGCAGTCGGAAAGGATGTGTACCAGTGCAAAACATCGACGCAGCTGGATGTGTAATAAAAATATATAGTTTAATATGGCAACCTGTCTGGCAACCGCATGCGAAAATGTGCAAGCCACCAAAAAACGAGCTCCAATCCTGGTGATGGTAAACGCTAGTCCGTGCATCGTACAGTCAAGAGTAGGCACTTTACAATCCAACATAACTCACCGTCTGTGTCTGTGAGCCTTTTCTGCCCCTCGACCCTGTCCGATGGTCACGAGCCGTGCCTAATAAATCACACGCTCCACGGGACGAAGGATTGTTTATGCGAACGTTGTCTTTCTGGGCCGGGCTTTGGACTTCTGCCTAGATGGCCGGACATGCACATCCTAAGCACATGTATCTAGTTTCGCGCATTCGGGAACTTAATGGGGCGCGCGCCCTCGAAGCTCACGGTGTACAGCAGCGTTGTGTTTCGATTGCACGTCGATGCATCCGGGGGTTTGCATTCGGTTTCGCTGCGGCTGATCAGGACGAATGGTGTGGAATACCAGGGAAGCCCGTTTTACATTTTACAAACACGGAAGCTCGCTGTTTGCCGGAAGCCATAAGCACAAGAAACCGCCCGCAGGAAATCGTGAAGATGATGTAGAAAAAAAATGGGTTAAAGATCGTTTTGTGCATCGAACCGTCGACGGCGACTGAAAATAGAGCAACTACCAATAGAGCAACTACCACCATTTTACCACCCCACACACTGGATGCTGAATCTTGCAAGTAGAGCGTGTTTATGCCCATTTTTGCAGATAAATTTTTATTTATCATCTCAACCTCAATCTCGCATCCGCTCTCGGTGTGCGTCCGTGCAGCGATGCAGGATGTGTTTTGCTCGGTCCATTTCCCCTTATAGTTTTCATGTCCCTCGATCCCCCCTATTTCTGTCTCTCTTTCTCCCACACACACACTCACACACACACACACTGTCTTTTCGCAGTTTATTACTGCACTGTCTTACCGGGGGCTCAATATCCAATCTCCGGACATCGATATCGATACGTTCCATCCAGACACCGTCCCAGCCCGATGACGATCACATTGCAAGGGGCTCGATCTTACAGCAAAGTGTTCTGGGAAACTGCGACAGTAACTGAGGATCAGGGTGTTCCGG
>KB684801.1:0-15113 GCA_000349165.1 Anopheles christyi
GGTTAAAGTACACGGAAAGCACAATTTTCCTTGGCGACGTGTGAAAATGGTTCATTTTAAGGCGCAAAGGTTGTTTGTTCGTTTCATAGGAGTATTATTTTTTTTCTAAGCATTGCTTAAGCAAATCCTTACCACGTCGGTAATGATAAGAGATGAGCTACCGTTAATGAGTAATTCTGAAACAAAATGCAAGTAAAAGTTTCAAATTTTGTTAATTGTCGGATGCTACAAAAAACATGCTACAAAAAAAAAAAAAAAAAATACAAAGGCGGCTGAATTGCAGGATAAATGTCTATGATGGCTTAATTTTTGTGTATATTCCTTAAATGTTCCAAGTGGGATTATTTTACATTTATTAATGTCCCAGTGTACAGAAATGAAACACGTTGAAACTAAAATTGATTTTTTGTTTTAGAAAGTTAACATCAATAACATTCAGATAGCATGGACATGTTTGGCATGGGTGGAGCAGTATCCATGCTGAACCTCATGATCGCACTGACAAATGAATACTCGCGAGCGATAAATTGTAACCGCTCGACTCTTTCCTCTTCCTATTAACTCGTCGGATAAGGGACATTCATCTCCGGGAGGCATCGCTTCCGCACCAGCAGTTAGGGCAGATCCGCGAACCGGCTAGCATAATTCATGGTGTGATTAGTGCGGGCGTGGTCGTACGTCCTCTGTACGTTCGTCGATGTGTACGATTTGAACAGTTAGTGGCAGAGCGAAGGAAAGAAATTAAAACCTGGAAACCAACACATTCGGCAGAGGCAATGAAAAATCTAATCCATCGCACATCCGAAGCTTTGTGTCACCGCCCAGGGAGGCTGGCTGCCCGGCCATCTGGGATGGGAAGGGCCGTTTTTGCACTGACCAGCACTTCGGTGCGCGATGCAAAGAGGCTTGTTCGGTAGATCACACACACAGACACACCCACACACATACAGAATTCATCGTACGAACTCGTATCGCTCACCAGAAGACTTGCGGAACACCACGATTTGCACGTTCGGTGACGGTTCGAGTGGATGACATACTCCGTGGTGATGGAGAATTGCACTTCGATGGTACTGCGCTCTTGGCACAACTGTGTGATTATTTCGCACAGAAAACGACATTGCATGAAGCCTCGTAGCGGAAGCGATCGTTAGTGGTTGATTCATGGGACCATCGGGAACGATGGACGAGAAAAGTACGCTGTTCCACCATGGTTTCGACATTGGATCGATATAGAGCTACACGGGTAGAGTTCAAGGACGTTCAATGATGGAATATGTAGACTTAAAAAAAATACAATCAAATATGTGAGAAAACTGAGGTATACAACACTTTGGAATATTATAACTCCAATTTTGTAGATATATTAAACTTCATATGTCACCGCAAACATATGCTCATTTTCTTAAAAACGAATTGAATTTGCAATATTTTTCAGGAACACAACGAATTACTCATGGTGGCTCGTTTATGGAAATTTAAGAGGCTATCCACAAAAAACGTCACGCTTTACTAACCATTTAGCATTTCGATTTATTCCATACGAAGAAGAAAATTACAAAACTGTGTTATGATTGTACTAACAATTCCACTGGTTTCAGGATTGTTTGAAATTTGATGGTTGGTTGACAAAAAGAAAGAAATATTAGCGCATTTATGTTGTTGGTTTTTGGATGGTTTAAAGTGGCGTTTTCTTGGCAACTCGTAGTGGAGTCTCAAAACTCAACAGAAAAATAACATTATATTTGGTACAATTTCAAGATGATCGGAAGAAGTTCAAACGGTGATGTAATTAAAAAAGAGCGATACTTTCAGGGTTACATATTGTAACACAAGGAGGAAAGGGAGATGTATATATTCATTGTAAGCATTACGTAATTTATAGATCTGTCCAAAGTGATTCTTTAATAGGATTTCGGAACGATATCGGTTTAAAATAATACATCGAAAATAATAGAACTCAAAAACAATTTATGAAAATCGCCTTTTAGGTTTAAAAATTTAGTTTGACTATTAGACGTTGGCAAATGTAACTTGTTCGCCAAATCATAGAATGGTGATGGAGCTTAGATTATGCATATACATTTTAAGCATTGACTTTAAACACTTCAGTTTCTTTTCCATTTAATAGAACCGTACATTCAATGTCGATTTCATTATTGCAACTTCAAGCAAACTTTTCACTACGCTGCTTAAAACGCGCTCGAAACTCACCTCACGTAATATGCTCCCCCCTCTCACCCCTTTTCCGTATTAGTGGGGACAAATATCCCCACCGCGCATAAATCTGCTATGGGGCAGTACCACCTGCCAGCTCGTCTTGGAGCAACCGCGACCAAGAAGTAAACCGCGTTGGTGCTAGTCAGCAAACGCTACCTTTACAAAAGTTGAATCACCCCGGGTGGCAGGAAAACTGGATTAAAGGACATTCTAGACTGGAAGTTTTTTGTGTGCTACTTTTCCCCTTTTGCTCCCATTCGATTCGCACTCCCATGATATTCCACTGTCCAAACACCATTTGGCTGTTGACTTCTCCAATACTGCTGCCAGTGTAAGCGGCGGTGTAATCAGAAATAGCCTCCCATCAACGGCCAGCCCAGTCTGAAGGTGTGGGTTTGGGTGGCGCTCGGTGAACATAATCCAATATCATTAATCAAGATTTATTACCTATTTACGTTGCTATTATTTCAAAACGGCAAACCATCAGCAAGCGACCGCCCAGTATGGTACGAGCGGTTGGAGAATGAAAACCCGACTTGAAGCCGCAATCGCATACCATCCTCGAGACTTTGGTACGAGGCAAAAGCGAGCATTATTTTTTCCCGTTGTTGCTTTGTGGAACCACATGGACACGCCTGGTGGCGGCATTCGTTTTCGACGAGGTACATTTCTGTGCACCCCGGAGATCCATCCATGGGAACGTTGTTTGCTATTTGGACAGCTGCAGCAACATTTTAAAGGCAACCAGGATACGTTCTCTCGTTTTGCCGCGAGGTCAAATAGTGCTGATGTAGCAGGAGATAATGGATAATGTTTGAGAGTAACATTTCTCCTCTTCATCGATCGAAAGGCGAACCAGAAATTGACGAGATAATGCTAGTTGATCCAATAAGAGTCAAGAAGCTAAGACTCTGGCAAATGGATTGATTTTTATTTCAATGGACAGCTTGTCAAGAGGGATAATGCTTTTGATTTTTATTGCTTCTTTTTTGAAGTTATTACAAACATTGTAAAATAAAAGTTATTTTGTTCATTTGTTTTATATTATGTAACATTACGCGTTAAAAAAAAAGAGACCGAGAACGGCCTTTGATTAATTTTGCACAGGTGAAAAGTCAAAAAAGGGATTTTATCTGACCAAACGATTCATTCTACCGCACAATTGGCTAGGAAAAGAAAATCCTTTCGCATTAAATCCACCACTTAATCTACCACGAAATCCGCATCCGAATGAATAGACCTTCACCGCAACCCACGCTTCCCACTATCTAACCAGCTTTTTAAGCTGTTCTTTCTTCTAGAGCCAGAGCCGCGGAGAACGCGCACTCTACAAGCAATTAAAAACTCAATCAACACCTTTTCTTCCACACTCGGGGGAGACTAACGGGAGCGAAGCAGATTTTCGAACAGCGCGGCTTCTATTCAAGGAAACACAGTCAAGCTTAAAGCATACAGTGGTTGGTGAGATTTTGCCTTGTCTCACCACACACACTCTCTCATTACCGGCGTCGTGTACCCCGTTAGGGCTGGGAAAGATTTATCCGCAATTGGAATCAGTTTGCCTTTCCCCGAGCGAGGTGGCGGCTGAGCAAGAATCAGCTTTCTGTTTTCAGATTCCACTCACTCGCTTAGATTCATGTACGCACACATAGGAGCACAGACAGCCACAGACCAACATACACGTACACGTATTATTGCTTCTCATTCACGGATTTGCGATTTGCGATTGAGAATGGATTGAGTCCAGAGTTTTTCCAGCACAATTTTCCCACCCCGTAAAGGGATGTCACACATGCTCGCGGGGGAAAAGCGACCTCGAAATGGCAATGGAACAGCATTTGCGGCCAGTTCATCCAGAGTGGTTCCGTGGTTTGTTCAATTTCAAATTCAATTATTGCCATAATACCATCTCGTATTCGACCGTTTTCCTTTTTTCTCGCCTTTTCGCCTGGTCCATCCAGTATCGGTATCTTTGTCTTTGCTGCACGATTCCCCGAGAAACGAGTAGCTGAAGTGGTTGTGGATTTTGATTTGATTGTTTTTATTCCCGTCATAGAGTTTTGCACACTTCGATTTAGAGCCAAACATTTATACGAACCATTGAAACGAAGAAAACATAAACAGGTTTTTCTACGGGTGAGTGACAGAGAACGATAGGCCGAATCGATGAACCGTAGATCGAAGCACGAATACTGTGTATACCCCAACGGACTGAGTTTGAGGGCGCAGGCAATCGAGTTAAAATTTAATTGGCAAGTTACGAGAGTCGACGTGCCGCTTTCGGGTTACCCGGGAAGCCAATTTGTGCCAATATACCTTGAATGTTCTGCTGCACAACCGCACAGGCGAAACAACGCACTATAAACGGTGTTGCATACTGCAGCTAATTAAGTGCAGTAAGATAATAACACGACAATCGGTGCATTTTCAGCCAATTTCAACTGGTCAAGTGTGCGTGTGCAAACCGGTTTATTGTTTACCCATTCGTTTCGGGGAGGTTGGGGGCGGTTGGCGAATTCGATTTGTGTCTGGCAAGGCTGAGCGGTCCTTAAATGTGAGATCACAACCGATCGATATTTGGTATTATTAGGGTGGCGCGCAGAGAGGAAGGAGGGCATTGATAACGGAATGTGTTCGGGTTAGGGGCTGGTTTTGGCATAATTGTTTCGTCTTAGTGTGCTTAGTGCCCTTTGTGTTGATGGTGTAGCTGGAAGTAATTGGGTATTTGATGGCATTTTCCATGAGTCTGCGAGGTAGGAAGAAGTAAGATTGTGTTTGAAAGCATTCGCGAATGGAAAGCTTGAATGCACGGCAGGCATTGGAATGACTGGAAGCAGATTGTTAACCCAAATCAAAATATTGCAATTCAATTTTCAGCACACAAAACGGCGATTTAGTTCGTGTTTGTGCTGTGGTGACTATCAACAGAGAGTTTCGATTTGGTTTAATTAATATCCAGAGCAATTTACAGAACGAGAAGTTTCAAATTACGCAAGTAGCAACTATTTGACTATTTTCGTATGTCCTAGTAACTCTGTTAAGATAGCAACAAAAGCTTCGAATAAGATGTGTTCTTAAGCCAACTGAATACAGCTGAAATAACTGAGTAGTGTTTCAAAAAATAACATCCTTGTATAACTATTACACTTTTTGAATTTAAGGCACTAATTTTTTACTCGTTGTCACCGATTTTTGTGTGTGAGTTTTTTGATTGTCAGTGAATTTATAAAAAAAATCATTTTCTTAATTTAGGAAATCAAGCAAACCAAGGTTCATCAACTCAAGTGACAGATTTTTTTTTTAAAGGAGTCAGTCAGATCATATTTCAATTTTGTAATTTCCGATGGAGACTTCCATCTTTACACGTATTTCCAGATATTTTTAATAAATTTTGAATACAATAAAATTATAAACTTACTTTATACTCTTGGAAGGTAAAAATAAGTTTTAAAAAATGAATACAAATATTAAAGGAATCCAATGTTATATTTAGCCTAGTCATTGTTGACTTACATACAAAAAAGGGGCACATGTTTGCACACTGTCATAAATGTATGCTTTATGGGCAACATATTTCGGCAATTATTGTTCGTACAGATTATAAAAATTGGAAAATTCATCAGCAGAGCAAGTATTCATAAAATTATTAATTTAAATTTATTCTAAAGGTATTTCTAAACTAACCGGAGACAAAGGGAATAATACATAAATTAAAACATACCATACTGTTAACAAATGAAGTAAATATCATTAAACCACATTGCGTATTCCATTATTTTCTTTGTGGTACTTTTTTGGAACTCTTATCTACACTTGCTTTAGTACAAACTACACTCTAAGTCAAATTTAAAGCAACCTGTTATACTGATGACTGTCTAACAATTATAGGCTTCCTCCTAAAATGTTGATATTAAAGTAACCGTTTCAAACTACTGGTTGTAATTAAATCGATAACCATGCAATAGCTAGTACCACTCTGTAAACATTCATCTTCATGATAGTGCGAATGATTTTATTTAAAAATTAAACCAACACCATCATCGGATTGGCAACAGTCAGTTTTAGCAGGGGCTGGGACTTTTCCTTACAAAAAGTAACAAACAAACATACATACAACATAAAAAATCTATGATTTTCCCATGCTTTTATGTACTCTGAAAATGCTGCTAAACGTGATGGACCACCGTTTAGTAGTACCAACCGAAAGACACCATGGTATTAAAATAAAACAGCAGACCGTTGGAAAAGTGGACGATTTCGGCGGGCACAGCCGAATACGGAGCAAATAAAAACAAAACAAGAGAGCGTTTGCGTTGTTGTGTCAACTTTTACATTTTCCAGCGGATGGCATGAGTTTGTTTTTCTATATTTTTCACACATTTGCAAAGAGAAACGTACACACAGACACTCAGTGCAAGTAATGTAATAAAAAGGAACAACGTTAGTGAAAACATAGTTTAAGCCGCTAAAGTATGTGTATGCATGTATTTGAGTGTGTGAATGTAAGGATAAGGGAGGGGTTTTGAGTGCATTTTCGAAAGCGAGTGAAAAAAAGCAGAAATCTCTGTGTTCGAGTGTATGGGTGTGGTGTGCTCAATTTGTTGCACAATTCGCTGCAAGCGTCGCTTGCTGGCTTAAAACTGTTGCAAGTTCAAAGTTTACACCCAACAGAACGGAACAGGGAAAGTACGTTAACGAAATTGGAGATTGCAAAGGCACGTGTGTAGGGAAAAGGCAACACGAAAAGCGTACACAAAAAAAGGAAGAAAACAACAGAGTGCACGGTAAAAATTACGGTATGAAAATGGATGCTCCTGCTGCAGGACATTGTAACGCAATGCAGACTGAGTGCACACAAACACACACCCCCTTTTCCTCCAATCCACCCATTTTTTCCTCCATTAAATCACACTTCTTGCCTATCCCTTGGCATGCAATCGAATGGATTTAACCATGGCTGATCGTTGGTTTTTATTTAACTTCCTTCCTTGGGCTGTAACCCGTTGCGATCAAAGAGCGGAAAAAACAACCCTTTCCTTTTCCCATTCAACACGCGTTTGCTTTCTCCCCCGAGGACTGATATTTGTAAGTGTCCGTGTATGTGTGTTCGTTTACGAATAGCATATCCAATGGCCATTCTGTTTCAGACAACGGACCTCGAACGTCGGACGTCGTTTAGTGTTATTAAATTTCATTTATTAATACCATAAAACATCCTCTTTTACACTCCTTCGCATGCGTCGAATGGAAAGCGCGTTGGGTCGAAATAATAATAATAAAAAAACGCACACACCAAACACACACACAAAGACAAGCATACAGAGTTGCGAACTTTTCATATAATGTAGATGCTTTTTTTAAATATCGCTATGTAAGTTGAGAGGGTTTAGTTTAGTTTCATGATCGATACCTTGTTTTCCCGTTTTATTTGTGCTTCTCTCGGTTTGATTTGAATTAAACACAACAACACACTAGTTCTGTTATTTTAAATGCAAATTGCTCTAAACAATTTTTTTTTGGGTCTGACAGTTACGAGAAATTTTAACAGTCATTTGAAAAGACTTTAAATGGATGACTTTTGAACATCCTTCTACCATGGTTCTTGGTGGGTTAAAAAAACACAGGTTTTTTGCTATATTATTTGTTATAAATTATTAAGTTGCAAGTTTAAATATTTTGTTGTATCATTTATTTTCATTCATCTAAATATTTTTATCATGAAAAATATAACAAAACAATCAAACAAAAGAGATTTAATAGCTCAGTTCTGGCTCCGGGAGGACAGTTACAATGAAAATTGAACTACGGCGTGTCCATCTCGCTTTAATTCAAAATGATAAAGCCGCAATAAATAAATAAATAAATAAATAAATAAATAAAAACATTTTGAATCAAGTAACACAACAATTTATTACAATTGATAAACTAAGATTTTTCATTACAAATACATTCATGAAGCTGGGACGAGCATGTGGTTTTGTTTGCTTGTGTCAAGCAATTAGTTTTATTGTGTGTATCATTCCACATGGAAGTCCGATCCCTTGGTATATCCGTTAAATGCAAGACTTAATATCATGCCGGTCTTGGGTTCCAATCTCGTTAGGACTGAGCGCAATATTCACTGTCATGCTATCAATTAGTCGCCTATAATCAAAAAAATTAGAGATTTAAGCCAGCCTGGATCGAGTCTGGACGTTGCATCAAACATATTAGTCAATAACATACTTTTTGTAGTTCAATAATACTATATAAATACTAAAAAACAACAATCTTGTTTAGGAATTTTGCAGAATATCTTAAGAGTCATGCTATTGCGATTAAGTGAAAAATATTTTAAATTGTTTCTTCTAAACACCGCAAAGCAACATAAGGATTCCGGTTTCATCCTTCATAACTTATTCATTCCATTTAATCGCTTTATAACCAGCCTCGCCAAACGAGCGAATGGGTGAAAATTCGATTTTCCCTTTTGCGTTCCACCACATTATCGCCAACAGGCCAGCAGCCACAAGCCGCCAATGCCGTAGCATCAGAAGTGGACGCCTTTGGTCAACAGAACAGTTGACTCAATTACGGTCGACTTGAGCAGAGGTTGAGCCCCGTCCAAAGGCCAACAAGGAAGAAGAACACGGACGACCAGTTTCGCCTAATGTCAGAAAATATCGCACGGAAATCGACCTCTCGACACACGCCGACCATAACGTGCCATTCTCTCGACTGCGATGGAAATTGGCTCAAAAGGAAGAAAATGTAAAGGAGGAAAAGCGAGGAAAGGAAAAAAAAGCCGTGCAAACATAAAGACAATGAAAAAGAAAACTACTCACACAATCAAACCACAAATTCGACCGTACACGAACAAGCAGCAAACAGCTGAAGCTGTTCCCGTAACAACGCTACCGTCTTTGACGGTTCTGCAGATCGGTGATACACACATTCTAGCCCAGAGGAGCAGCTGCTCTACGGACGTTGGGCAAAGGAATGAAAACGATGATTGGACGATGAAACGACCGTCGGAGAAATGGGAACAATTTTCCTTCACCGCCCGATTATCTCTCGGCGAGTGCTAAAGAACGGCCACCTACACCACCACTACTGACACGGGGCATCAGACACACCAAACCATACACATACAGAGCGATAAGCGATTGTGAAGCCGATGCTGCTGCGGCGGCTGATATGACTAGATTTTCGTCCATTTCCCACCGTTCCCGTTTGGGTTCCCATTTGTAGCGGTCGGTGCCTCCACATCGGATAAGCCGTTGAAAATAAGAGCCAAACGGGGGCTGATTATGGGCAAAACTTTGCTACCATCATCACCTTCACCGCCACTCGCACTAGCACCACCGAAACTTACTCACCCTCTCTCTGCAAAGGATTCACTTTTCGGGACGATTTTGCTGCTGGAGGTGAAGGCGCGAGTGGCAAAATAAAGCCCACACTAAACATTAAAAAAATATGTATGCACTGAAACAAAAAGCAGCTTATCGGGTAGCAGAAAAGCACACAGATGGAGAGTTTCTGGGCGGTGGTGATAAGTGAGGGTGGAGAGCAGTTCGATCGGACAGACGATGCCGTGCCGGTTGGAAAAGTTTTAAATTGGAACGAATTTTAAACTTGCTGCCCACCTCACACACACACTTATACACATACACACACCAAGGATCTTTGTCAGTGTGTCTCCATGGCTGTGGAACCGTTACTGAGTGTATTTTACTTTTGCTCAGCAAGTTCTCCGACCGAGCGTAGGCTTACGGTCAGAATCTGTGGCCGTATTAGCATACTGATGGCTTTCTAGTCTGATCCTTAAGTGTAGCAAATTTTTGGCCCGTTTTCCTGGTCCATTCAGGGAGACCTTGAAGAATCTTCTTACTGTTTAGCTTCGTAGTGGATTTGCAGCGCATGTCAGTAAACAATAAGATATGTACAGTTTACTGATCGATATTTTTGCAGAAAAATAGTTCATTCTCAATTAATTAATAATTAGAATGTCATAACTTTTTTCTAAACAGGCAACACAAATTTTAAAATTCTAAACACAAACTATTTTAACTGAATACTTGGATACCTGAATTTTTCATCCTGTGTCTGTCAAACATGTATCAATTGGTTTCAAATTTTAGAATTTGAAAGCCCAAGAACAATCTCGAATGCATTTCAAAAACAATTTGCTTTTCGATCATAGTTATTTATTTTAACTATGCACAGGTAGTTATTAGTTATTTTGGCTGGTACCGGTTACATGTTACTTTACACCATTCGTCCATCTCAATCCGTCGATCATTTACGAGAAGTAGTTCTTGTAACTTGTTTCTTAGATTACATTGATTACAAGTTACTTATAATTTGTATAATTTCCATACTTTTATACAGAAACAAAGTGCACACAAATACTTACCGCCTCGGTGTGGATTGGATGAACAGCAAATAGAAGAGCGGCCGCAAAGCTCGCCGTTTCCGACAACAGCATGGCACACATTCTGCAATGAAAGATGTGATACAGAGAAAGGCAATAAGAAAATTGAATAGTGTGTAAGATGTTAAATCACTAATCAGGAGCCACATGTGGCCAATGGTGGATGATGGCGCAGTAAATTTCGTTCGGCTTTCTGACTGCCTCCTATCACGACTGTCTATCTGGTCTGGCTTGAAAATGGTGCTTCAATAGCGGATGGAACAATGGAGAACATTTTATCTTGGCCTGCTGCGCTACTGTTTACAGAAAATTACTGTTTTGGGTGACTTTCGACCAACACAACTCAGTTTGTTTCTTGTTTTGCAATGTTCTATTTCACTAAACCCATTCGCTGAGATTTTCCCCACTGCTTGGTTTGCTTGATTACGTCTCTTCCATGGAAAGTGAGATAAAAAGAAAACAAACGGTCTCTGAACCTTGCACTACCTTTGGCATTAATTTAATTAGTGCCGCTGGCCTTTGGGACTTAGGACGACGCAAAACCTAGTCCTTCCTCTTTTGTCCTCCATTTCGCTTTCCATCTTCCTCGAATAAGGACACCGCCCCAGTTTGTATTGCCCCGGCCTTTGGGGATTATTTCCCACTGCTCATTTGTTGCTGCATAGAGGCCAATTGACTTTCTGCTGCTTTAAAGAGAATGCGATGTTAAACAATATCAAAAAGGATGTAGACAAACATCGAGAAAGGATATGTCTCTGGACGAAAACGAGTGAAACACGGAACGGACACGGTCAACGAACGGATAAAAAGACCACGAAACAGTGTAAGAAGATGGAGCAGAAAACTAACAACGATAGTGCTGCACGCGGTACGAGTTTTATGCGCGGTCAAAAAGAAGCGGCAAGATACTTTGGCAGAAAATCAACAGTGAAAGAGATCCTTTTGTTGAACTAGTCGTGGAGACTGTTTGCGTTTCTATTTGTACCCTTTTCCACTCATTTGCCATCCGCCTTAAGCAAGGTGTATAATTTCCTTCAGTGACGCGGGTTATATTCTCTATATTTTATCTCCGCAGGCTGTACGATGGCGAAGAGAAAGTCGGTCAACGTGTACCCTCAACGGGCAACGAAGACGGATGCACTAACGCTCCGTAATTAAGTGCCGATTCCAGGAAAATTTACCAAGCGCCTCATTGCTCTCATTAAAAGTGTTTGCAATGGTCGGATTCCCCGACGGTCGTCCAGACATTCGGCAAGGGAGAGTGAAGCTACCTTGCTTTGCCACCCTTTTTAAAATAGAGTAATGAATTTGTAAGTCATGAATAAGGTAGTTATTTGCCCTGTCAGCAAGTAATATTAAATATAAGATCATTTTCAAAAACTGTTCAGCTACAATAACAAATATTATAATAATTCGTGTCGAGCATAGTAATTTATCGGTTTTTTTTTGTTTACTACGACTTACGATTTGTTTTGCGTAAAACATGCTTAAGATTTTCGTTTTAAAACGTTTTTCAACATTTATTAAGTTGAGTTTCAATTTAATGGTATTTTTAATTACATTTAAGGCCCACAACCAAACCCGTTTTGTTCAGTTAATATTTTGCTGTGACAAAGGACCATGAGTTTAAAAGTATTACAATTGTTTAATGCATTCATAATCACTACAAAAGGAGTAATGATTCTCCGTGGGAGCAAAGTCCACTTGTGGGTGAAAAAATGACATCTAAATAAAAACCAATATTGCAAACAAATGCATTTTCTCTCCTGATCAAATTTACTTTCGGAGCGATTGTTGAAGTAATACTTCTCCTCTCAACCACAGGCCCTTTGAACCGGAGATTCACATCGTCGCCTTTAAACGTTATTCTTTTGCCATTTGTACTTTACGAAGCTGTAGCACGTTTGCCCTCGCTCCCCAACTGCATCGACAAAAGGCGAGTATTATTTCCTACACAAACACTGCAAACCATATTCCGAGTTAGTAAGCTCTAGCAGTGACGACGGATGCAATTGTTCGGAACGTGCCCCGAGAATGTACTACGCCCAACCCCCGAAGGGGAAAGGAAGGGGATCAACGTGGATGCTTTCAAGTAGCTGCTGGTAGGAGCGATGCAGCTGCTGCCAACTGGCAGTCCACGGCAATGGGAACTGTTTAACCAGTTGGTATGGACGATGAAGGACTTCGTTTTGCTGCACAGCATAGCCCAAAGCGTAGAAAATCGCATAAAAAATCATCGCATCTCTTGGGACACTTTATGGTCGACCGAGGAGTTTTGTATGCATTTGTACCAACGATTCAATGCTGCAGTCCTTTTTGCAAACTGTTTCACCTAGGCCATGATTTGTCAGGTTGTGTATGTGTGTGCGTTCGAGTTCTATGTGTGTGCGGGTCAATGGTTCTATGGCACAAGTTTTTACGAGCCTGTTCCTAACTAGATCGAGGTAGCGATACAATAGCTGAGGCACAAATGTGAAACGTGTTTTGAATTTGGTGACCTGGATACTGCACTGTACGTAGAATCGACTTCGCCTTCAACGTCGACGTATTCAAATGAAGATATTTATTGGTTGATAAATGTTAAAAAAATTAATGAGATGCTCAAACAAGAAAAGAAGGATATTCAAGTATATTGTAATTTGAATAAAGTGACCACGCATTTAACGAAGCTCTAATACGTACGAATAAATCAACTTGAGAAACGTAAACACAGCGCAACTCAAAGATGATTATTGGCGCTATAATTTGGTGTACTTGACCAATTATCTTCAATGAGGTAAAATTGGCAAAAATGCAAAGACAAAAACCATCAACCTCTTAATTAGTCACCCATCAATTAGCATCAATCAGTCCCAGAAACGATTGACGTTTTGTTTAGTTCTGTAACGAACGTAGAACTTGCCTGTCATATGTAACCCTTGAACGGTCACCAATTTCCACAAATAAACAATGTCCTTGACCATATGGTATTTCATTCAAAATTATCCTGTTTTATTTTCTGTTATAGCAAACATGGTCGTTTATAGATGCGGCAGACTGTTTAGTGCAAAAAAAAAAACAGAAAATACAAGACTCAACGAAAACAAGTGACCATTCTGCCACGAAGGACTAACAGCGCACAAACGTCCCCATCATTATCACGAATGACATGCAACATATTTTACGTCATCGTACAGCATAATTGGGTGACAGCCATCCGTCCTGTTGACCGCCCCGGAGCAATAGCAGCTGGTTTGGAATGCAAACAATACAGACAAACAGACAGACGTCAACGAGAACCGATCCACGCCATCCGATTTCGTTAGCGAGGCCCAATTACAAGCCATTTCGGAGACGAGAGTTCAAAGTCATCGAGACGACTGTAGGGAAATGGGACCGGTTGGGAAAAGCACACGCTTATCATGCTACCACAAAGCTACCCCTGTTCATGGGGAGTCTACAGGGAGCCCATCCACAACTAACTATCTCTTCTACCATTCGTTCCACACCTCAATGGGTATTGGGTACGCTCTCTGCGATAATGATGTTAGGGAAATTATTGTTTCACCGAACCATGAATTGGATAAAATATAATCTACTTTGGTGCAATCCACGAACGACCCACATTTCGGAAGCCTGAACAGAGCCGAGTGTGTGCACGAGAGGATCGGTTTCAATTTTCATAGCTTATAGGACAGAAATATTCGACCGTTCATAGTATAACGTTCAAATTTACGGATGGATACTGCAGCCGCCCGAAAATATTGCTTCGATTTGCGTGATGCAGAACAAAGGGCACAAACACACGCATGAACGTGTACAAATGATTTCCTCTCCCGCTAACACACTCATAGTTGCACAAAAACGCATTACAATCAACACCGGGGAAACCGGGATTGGCTCCGATTTGTACGCGAGACTTAAAACGGCCCGGATACAGTTGCAATTCTGCTCACCTCCTCTAAACGACTTCAAAACAGGGCGTTCAGTAAATTGGCTACGAATTGAGTGCGCCCAGTGCGGCTGGATACTAAAATAGAGAAAGTTTTTTTTTAAGTACTCTACACTTTTGTTCTTTTCTTTCCTGGCTCTATTTCGATTGCATTGGTAAAATGGGACGTAACATTGCACCCTTCCATCTACTGCAGGACACCATGTCATGATTTTCCATTTTCCACCGCCACGTCCCTAGACGGTGATGTAGTGAATGTGGCGTTCGTGTGTGTGTGTGTGTGTGTATTTGATTCCGGTTGGTTAAATTGCATAACTAAATTGAATTTTGCACTCATGTGCATGAGGAAAACCGGCGCACAACTTCTAGAGCTGGTATCAACGCAGCACCAGCAGCAACAACAACAAAATCCTCGAATACTGCTCAACCAGGCGGTGGGGGGGGGGGGACACGTGGTGCTGCGGAGATGCGAATTTTGGACACAAGTTTTAATGGAAAAATATTCCGAAAGCCTGCCCGTCCCGTGGTACCCTTGCATTACCGAGCAGA
>KB684812.1:0-15107 GCA_000349165.1 Anopheles christyi
TATGAAAGTAATAATAGCGCTTATAATGAGACTACGCGACCAGATAGCGCCAAACTCTTGTGTATTCTCTTTCTCGCATGCTCGCGAAACCGGTGGAAGACGCGTGAAAGTTTAGTCAAATAAAACCGAGAACTTTCACCAGTGTCTTCCCGAAGCGGGTGTGCTTGGTGTGTATGTGTGTGTGTGTGTGTGTGTGTATGTTTATTCCTGTTTGAACAGTGTGGAAATATTGTTGTTGTTGCTGTTTATTCCCTTTTACCCGCAGCTCGAGAAACAAGCCGGACCAGCTTCATCCCACTGAATTGTGGCGGAGGGGTATAGGGAAGAGTATGTTGTATTGTCCGCAACAGCTTTCCACTTTCGTGTCCTTTGTGATTGTGGTTTAACTAGAAAGATAAAGTGCAGATTCACTGGTTACGGGTGGCAAGGGAAGATAAACACCAGCAAACGAAAACAAAAAAAAAGAAAACACGCGCTAGAAAATATCTACAAACGATCCCCGAAAAGGATAAAACGCCTCGTTGTGCAGCAATTCTATTGCGAAAAATAAACTAACGGCGTGGCCCACTGCTGTCGTGGGTGGGCGGGCGCCTACCGGAAGCTTTTGTTTGTGTTATGTGTGTCTTAAGGAGGTACACTATGACGCAGCGCCCCTCCTCCCCCTTTTTCTCCAAGCAAACCAGAGGTCGTTGGTGCCTAGTACAGTCGGGCATGGGCCGGAGACAAATGTTGTTTGAAGTAATATTTGAACGACAGGCAATAAGCGGCCACACTGGCAATGGCCAAAAGGAGATCGTAGGACAGTGCAAGAAAAGCTTTATGAGTTTGCTTTTTGAATGGATAATCGTAGCGCAAAGGGGGAGGAGTGGGGTATAGACATTAAAGGGAGAAATTTGGGAAAATTATGGCTCAATAAATCAGCACACAAAACGGTTGCGGGTTGAAGCTAGCGACTTCCTTGGTGGATGCCTCCACAGAGGTCATTATAATGCGTTGAGAAGTCTTCTTTTTGTGGTGGAGAAGGGATAGCACGAGTAGGCAAGGATCATTCGCTTTGATTGATGTCATGGGAAAATGGCTTAAAGAGGAAATTTGTTCACCGTAAAGGGCTTGTTGTCATTGGCAGGCCAAACATGGCTTCGTATTAAGGAGCAATTTTCCCATAAAAAACGGGCTCTGTAAGATGCAAAATATCGTTCTACTAATCAACAGATTTCGATTTCGAGAAGCCACACAGTGAAGTAGCTCGGTGATTAATGTTAACCGAACAGACAAATTAACGATCGGTTTGTCGTAAATTATTCACGCAACGATGCACTGTGGAAAAGGGGTGGTGTGGTGTGGTGAGTGAAAGATGGCTAGAAAATTGGTTCTGTGCCCAAGAAGCGCAAAATTGAAATCATTTCTGATGAGTTATGATCTGACCAGTCGCAACGAATGACGGTGGTTTTGACGGGATCGCATATGCATTTACGCTTCCTAGGAGAAACGTTCGATTGTGCAACTCGCTCGCCGCTATATCAGCCATCGGACAGACTGCTTCCTGTTATCGGGATCCTTTCAAATTGCATTTCAACAAATGCACACGCAAAGCAGCACGAGTGAGAGCAGGTTTGAATGGACAGGATATTCTAAGGTACATCAACCCGTTTCAGTGCGCTCTGTTACAACTGTCATCTGATACCGCTAATCGAGACCAAGCTTTCCAACAGTATGCATTTGTCGTTTGCTGTAAGATGTACCTGTGATGGAAAACTAAATGAAAAGCCATATGGTACGGATGAATCTTGCTGTCTAGAAAGGTGAGGTTGAGTTGTGGTTCTGGTCTGTGTATGCAGTACCATTGGAAAAACTATTTATATCGATGAAAAACGAGAAAATCTATAATTAGATGGAAATTAAAAAAGTTACACATACTACGACAATATTCTTCACTATTCGGTCTTGTGTCTGACGTTGTGTGAGAATGGCCGTAAATTGTAACAGTAACAGTGTAATGGTTTCGGAGCAAATATTTTTCACGTGATGGTTGTCTAATGATGATAGTAAGAATTTCATATTATTGCAGCTTTAAGATGCTCATAGCGTAATAATGAAGAAGTTTAAAGGAAACAAGCTACATCACTACAAATTTCCATTTCGCGTAGTTAGTTACCAGCAAAGCTTCAAACTTAATGCGGTCAACAGCGCATTACACAACAAATGGTTTGTTACATCAGTGGCAATGTTCCGACTGTTTGTACGATTTCTTCTCACACTTCTCACTTTAGCTGCATAAGTAGTTTTGCACAATTTCACAGCACGAGTGTTCGAGTACGGGGCCCTGGAGCTCCCTCCTATCTGGCTACAGCGTCGAACGTTTGTACGTGATTCGATTAACCAATTACTAGCCTCGGTGGAACGCACCCTCTTCAACAGTTTAGTGTGAGGAAACGGGAAAGAAAACTCCGTGAGCTAGTCGTGGAAATTGCGACCGTTCGCTGCATTTCAAGCGCTGTTGGATTGGTTTCTGTTTCAAATTTTAATTGCTACCCTTCTCATCTGCACCTTTTTCCTCCTGCACCGTGCCAACTAGGTTGGAATCGAAGCTTGATCTCTCGTACTCGAAGTACGCTTCTTAAGCTCGTTTGCTGAAGTATATGTAATTACCAAGTTTCAAAGTTCTTTTCTACTCTTTCGTGTTCTTGCACTCGAGGGACATTGATCATGTTTCCGGCTGTTATGTTTTATGCACTTTGCAATCGCTTGTTGTCTCTCGGTCTGTGCTTTGCTGATATTGGTGTCGATGTAGTCCGACAGCTTCCTTTTATTTCCACTACATCAAGGGAGGGCACGCGTCACGTAAGTCATTGGTGTCAAGTGAGCTGGCACGCGACCTTGTGTGAAGCAGCCGCGACAGGGGATGGCAGATTTTCAATCGCTTACCATTTTTCAATCCGAAAAACGTGGTGAAGCATGTGTTTCAATATCAGCTAAAATGAACAGTGGCACACTAATTGAAGTATATGAAAAGTCGACGTACGTGCACTTGGGGGAAAACTCACAAAGCACAAAGGTGCTGTGACGCTGTTCGAGGAATGTAATGTGATGTACAGTCTGGAGGACAACGAATCAAGCATTAAGAGAAAATTGCACGTAAGGTGGTACTAGGTTACACGTTTATCGATCAGTGAATCCAATTAATATGAAAATTAAATAAAAACTCTGAGAATTCGATGCAATTCCGATTCACTCGGCTGTTCCTGACATGCATGATAAGGTTACAAAGAAATAATTTTTATTTCCATCACACTGTTGAGTACATTTTTTGATTAAAAAAATAACAATATGATAACTTGAAAAATGTACATAAAGAGAATTTTTATTTCAAGAAAGAACGGCCAGACTATTCTGGAAAATTGATTGAAGAATAACAAATGCCTTTCCAATCTACATCTAATTAGATTCGCATTGACACGACATTAAATCATATTGGAATTTATTTTTCGCACAAAATTCCGAATAAATAGATAAGAAATTCAACGAAACAAGAAGCGCTTGCAAGCAACCAAATTGCCCTGAGATTTCAAAAAAAAAAAATACAGCAAAAATAAATAAGACCTCTTTTGTAGGATTAAATAAAAAGCCTCAGACATCAATAAAGAGAACAATCTGCAAAAAAAAAAAATTGTGTGCCTGTCTGTGGTCTGTCTCGGCTAAGCAGTGCACAAGTTTAGCTATTGAACGTGACTTGCGAGCAGCCAACGTTTAGTGGCTATTTAAATTCATAAACTTTCTTTCAATGACCCGTTGTGTGGCTGGTGCACGAGCAAGGAAGGAAGCAAGAGCTAAGAAAAGGGAAGCCTTTGAAAGGACACGAAACTAAACCTATGGAGACTCGTAACGAAACGTACATTTTTCTTTGACCAGGACGTCTGGACGAATGAAATTACGATTGGATTTGATGGCTGTATTTCTTTACTTCGTGCCATTGCGTCGGCCATCGTACTGCTTTGGCTTCGTGCTCAAATGTTTGATGTTTCTGAAAGGGCAACAATGACCTCACCTCGAGACACACGATTTCACCCTCACAGAGGCACGGAAACTTCATGACATTGGTTGAACTTTATGCCGTTTTCCGCTTGGCCTAGAGAAGGCTCGAAGTTGAAATGGATAGAGTAGCGCGGAAAAGTGCGTATGTTCAAAATCCATCATTTTCGTACAAGATTTATAGAGTTTTGCTTTTGTACAGGAGGAATCTTTGAGTGTATTTATTTGGCGCCCGCAAGGTTCTCCAGTTTGAGGGGTGATGAAAAAAAAAAAAACAGGACCAGAAGTGAATGCCAAGAATAGGTCGGAGATCGTATCGCGAAAACATGAACGTGCACCGGTAGATTTAGGAAGGCTTTCGTCGAGTTCGGAAGGCGGATGATGATTTATGAAGTAACGGAGCCGAAGGATCCGCCCTAGATATCCCACTTTTCCTTCAACAGTAAATTTTCCTCCAGCGCATGTTTCCGTTTTGTGTGTATTTGCACAACAGTATCTATAGAAACTTCCAGAAGGAGTGTTGGGTTCCGTATTTTGCCCCGGGGCCTTCTTGCTATCGACATATAATTGATCGCAAACGTTTCAACTGAAAGGAGCAGTTAGCGTTTGCAATTCGATTACTTTCCCAAACCCTATCAGCTCCCGCCCGCTTCTGAAGGGCAGAAACTAACCTTGACCAAGTGACGCCAGCGTGTGGAGCGCACCGCAGTGGAAAAAGGAGCAACCAAATCCCAATTTGACCATAGTCAGCAGTCGTAAAATCACGCTGTACGGTGTATGGTTTGGATCATGCTCGAATGCTACGGCTCGATGAGTGACGGTTGGATTTGTGTTGGCCGATGTGGTATGGGCGTGATCATAAACGTGTTAAAACGAGACGCTAGCTCCAATGCCAGTGCAGTGGCTCGGTAAGGAAGATATTATTGCCTTTTAAAGAGCGATCGTAAAAACGGCCGTTATCGATGGCGTTGTACTGGGCGGTTCGCGTGTTGGTCATAATATTGTCGTCAGTAGGTGTTTCCCGTTCCTGCTGGTATCGGATCAATTGGATCTAGCTAGCCGATGGGTGCGTTATCTTCGTTACAAAAGTTGAGAAATACGGACAATTTGGCGAGCGACTCCAATTAATGAAAGTGAAGCCTACATTTCGAGTGCGTCATCGATTGCGATTGGTTGTAATCCGGGCAAGGGTGAGCGTGTGTGTGTGTGTGGCGATCAAATGGTCTCAGTTCCTCTTTCCACAGTATCATCAAAATCCTTTGGAAACTTTGGCGAGTTTCGTCAAGTCATGGAAAACTAGAGCATATAAAGCGACATTATGACAGTTTGTCAGAAGGTGCCATCTTGGGGACACGAACGAAGGACACGAAACACAAATCCGTACACTCTCACCCGTAATAGGACGGTGATCCATCGCTCTAATCAATATCGTGGCACTGGTTCATTGGTCGTATATTGAAGTTTTATCGTAAAATCTTCCAAAACGACCATAATTCACCGTGCGGACAAGATCCCTCCAGTGGATAGGAGACGTAAAGGTGGAACATCAACAAGACAACACCGAAACCGTTGACAACAGCGACTCATCGACGTCTTGCGATAGTGCCCTTCGAGATATTGGGCAGTACAAGGCGGTTGACTAGACTCTTCCTGGGCCCTTTTTGTGTGGAGAAGGTTAGAATTTACGTCGTTCCCTGCCTTACAGCTACAAAGGGACAAACATCGATCTGGTGCCACCGGAATTTGCTGACAGTGAAACTTCATCGGACCGCCGTTTATCCTACGGACCGTTTTGTATGTACTTCGTAGCATTCAGCTCTTTTTTGTCCTCTCCTCTGTTTGTGTTATTTCTTTCAATTTCAGTGCACTTTTTTCTGGTGCTGCCTTTCGCTATGCCCTGCTGGGCTGAAAGCTGACAAATTGATGAAGCACGTCTAAAACAAAACGAAACTAAAGTTGATGAACGCACGAGGTAATGAAAGGGGGCCGAGGATATGTCACCCTTCCCATGCTAGTGGCGATGTAGGTTTCTTTTTTCGGGCAAACGGAGCGGAAACAATCCGGAACAAGCTTGTTTCTTGTCTTATCTTGGTTTGATCATCATGTGCTCTGCTGGTCACACCAGTCGGCACATTGGACGTACTAACCTTGCAGTGAACGGATGAGGTCTTTGTCTCCGTGTCAGTTGCTCGGTTCAAGGAGATAAATTAATAGGCTAATCGAGGAGACGGACAGGGGGAAAGGCGCAAATCGTGCTGAAAAAGTCTGACCCAGCGTCATGGGAACTTTTAATGATGGAATTATTAAGACAGAAATGGCTGCTGTCAGGATGCTGGGAGTATCGGCCTCCAAAAAAGGCTGAGCTAATTTTCTCCATGGCTGGTCGAGCTGGAGAGTGTGCTGTCAATTATGCAAGATAGGAAGAATGTTTACATAAAGCTGGGGGAAAAAAGCCAATGGTAGGCGTTCTATTTTAGGCAACAATCTAGATTTGTGATAACGTACCTAATTTTAGAAAAAAAATCATGCTGCTTTAGCTGTTTAGTGCACTTTAAACCAACGATTCTTCCAAATCTTTTCAAGTATTCTTCAAAACATTACTGGCCAGTAGACAGGTGTACAAAGCAACACTGTGTAAAATAATTGACAAGTCTTGGCATTCTCTCCAGTGCACTCATCCTCTTTCACGTTGATCCAAAGTATGATGTACATCAAAGACATGGTAGATGAGATTTAAAAGGGCGTTTTTTGCGTTGTAGAGAAGAAAAAAACATCACACCAAGGTATGGTTCACATGAGACGAAGAGGAAACCTCTTATTCTTCTTAGAACGTATCCACAGATTTGTACCGCACAAGGATTATACAAGAGTACCGCAACATGGAGCTGGTCCCGGTAAAGTTTACCTTTTTCAGCCAACTTTGCACTAGTATGTAACGAAACTTGCCGGGCTTTCTTGCCTGCCAACCGGTAGCGTTCCCCAAATACGAGCAGCCATGTTTCAGAGTCGTCGAAAAATGTCGAAAATGCTCGGGAAAACGTTGATGGAACGCTCAGAGGAGCATCGTGCGATACCAAAACAGTGGGCGCATTGAAAGTGAAAACTTTAGCACAAAACTTTTCCATTTCACCTCGCGGCAGTTTCCGAGAGCATACAGGTTTCCGGCGAGAATGTGTGTCGTGTGTGTGTTTAGGTTGTAAGAACATGGACTAACACGGATTCCAAAAAGCGAGAAAACAGGAGCGATCAGTTTAGTGTGCCATAATCCATCTTATTCGCGTGGCCTACCGCAATCCGACAAGTTCTCATCACACAACTTGAAGCTCCTTGAGCTGGAGAGGTGGTGGCATGGGCAGTGGTCAGTTTTTGATGAACTAAGCAGCAAAGTTCGGGACGCAAACGCACCAGTCAGCAGACCATCAGCTCGTGGCACAAATTCTGACGAAATTATCTGGAAGTAATATAATCTCCGCAAAACTGGGCAACTGGGACGATGGTAATGGGTGTCTTTCGAAAGGGAGGGGGGGGGATGTCGGGTTAGTTTTGGCACACAAGTTCGTAGGGCGTAGGCAACTCGTAGTTTCTTACGCTGGTACGCGCTGATACTCGAATCCAAACAGAATCCGACGTCGGTGCTCCGCACTGGTCATGTGTGTCGAGAACGAGAATGAAGAACGCCCGGAGTGAAAACGAGAGGATTTGCTAATGAATTAAATTCACAGGGAAAATGTATGCACTATCGCTTAGAGCAAACATCGCACACAAGACTGATGATGGTGTCGTTGGCGTCGTTGGCCTGGTCCTAGCCTTTGGGTTCGATGCTCATTTATTGTTCTTACCGCTGTGCCATCCACTGTCGTGCTACTTAGGCTGGATGCTGGAGCGTGTGAATGGCAGCCTGATTCGATTCCATACCTTTCTCCAAGCAGCTCATCAATCTGCCCGTGTTTAGTTGCTTTTTGACCGAACTCGTTGGAGGTTCCTCCTATTTCGGCCATTTGATTTGGTACTCAAACTGTTTGTTAGCCACTATAATTTTCAAACAACTCAAACATGTTTATGCTTCTTGTTTTGCACTTTGCATTGCATCTTTGGCCGACACGGCTCTCAGCATCATTGCCAGCATCAACATTGTGTACACCGCGAGGCACTGTGCATTTTCGAAGCATTTACTTCTTGTTCGTGCCCGTATTTGTCGTTCGCTAAATTCACTCGAATCCGATCAAGCACTGTAGAGACAGTGATGTGCAATTCTAGGCTACTGCAGGTGAGATGGAGTGCTATGTACCATACCTGAGTGCATCGCGATCTAGTAGTCTGCTCTTCTCAATGCTAGAGGATTTCCAAGCTTTAGCACATTGCGATTGCTATTCAAAACCGGTGAAATGAACCGCGTCTTTCGTGGGCTATTTAGAGTGACCAACGTCAGCAGCAGGAGCGAAGGGGGCTTTCCCGGTTTTGAGACATTTATCGTGGACTCATTTCAAATACAGCAGTAAAGTAGTGCACCGGAATGTGCAAGTTTTAGGTTTTAGAGAAGATAAGTTTAATTTATCGTTTAAAAATATATAAATAAAAAAGAAGACAAAATATTGAATAAATCAATATTTCAAAGCAACGAGGAAAATTGCTGCACTTCTTAGATAGCATAGCTCAAAGATGTGCAAGAACTGTCTTGCATACTCAGTATCTTATTCCCAGAAGCGAAAGCAATGTAATAACCTCCGATCGTTTCCACCGGTCAACACCAAAACTATGCACAAGAAGGTATTGAATGTATGGCTGTGTTTGTGTGCGTGTGCATGTATGTGTATGCACAAATAACTCAGTCAAAGTTGAATCGCTTGTTGAATAATCTCTTGTCGAGGCAGAGCTTACGTGTGATCATTTTTCATACGGTCCAAACATATCTATTCCTTTCCATAGAATGGTGAGAACGCAATTGGAGCGGGGCCAGGGGGAATGGGCAAGCTTGTTGCTTTGGGTGAAAAGTTCAAGCTAGTCGGGTAAACACTTTTGACTTTTCAGTTGACTTTAACATGCTGCTGAGTAATGATTGGGAAGTGTCATAAGCGGAGAGGGGGTATGAGGGGATGAACATGACCGTCGCCGTGCTCTATAGCACTACCACGCTCTGAGTTCAAACTGCGGTGCAGCAGGTCACATGACGGAGAAGAAAACGCATTTCTCCTCAGAGACCTCGGCAATCGAATTGGCTGGCGTGCAGAAGAGAGAAACAAGCAAGCAGTAGAGGCGATTTTCTTCGAGGTTCAAGGAAAGAATCTCTACGAAGGAAGAACCAGCTTCTTTCCTCGTTTCTCGGTGTGCAAGGTGTCCTTCTGCAAGGCGGTTGGCAAGGCGCATCTTCGCTTGGGTTTCTGTACAGCCTGTTGATGAGACGGCAAAGACAGTTTGGGTACAAGGGATGGATGGGGTCTTTTGTTTTGCCTGTCGTCAGTGATTACGTACGATGTTTACAACAAAATTCTCAAGTCCTGCATAATCACCATCATCTTTTGGTGCTTGCGCATCAGCACCGGCTTCCGGGCAAAGACAGACTGGGAGTGATTCAGTGCCCTACACTCTCATTATACTTTGCAACCCTGTGCACACACACTGATGCATCCGGTTGCAGAGACAAGAGAAGCTACATTAGACTGACGAGTCTTTCGCCTAGGATAAATCATAAAATCACACTCCTTCCATCCGTTGCAGCTCCTCGTCGCAGTAGGTGCAGTAAAATCTTATGTGTCTCAGCAATGTCTTGAAACAAAATGCGTGTGTGCATGGTGCATGTGTGTTTCTGAGAGTTAGTTCGAGAGACTTAACGGGTGGACAAACCGTACATCGATTGCTCGATTCGATCGGAAGCACCAGAACAGCTGAGGGTTTCTTTTCCGGACAGAGGACAAAGATGAAAGCAGCCTTCGGTTGGGGATGGGGTCAACTGGGTAGTGAAGATATCCCGCCAAGGAGAAACGCACATCAATGATGCAGTTTATGGTTTTATGTCGATTGCTGACGGTGGACCTTTTTCCCTTGAACCAACATACTACCAACGGCAGCATGTTAACCGTTTGCATCAGAATTTCTTACAACTCTTCCCAACCCTTGATGTCAATTTTCTTGGAGCAAATGTTTCCCAGCAGTTCTTGGTATGATCCAAATCTAATCCGTATCAATGGGTGGCTCTGCACCCGTGCGCCAGGAAATGGAAAGCAGGTCGACAGGATGTTTTGTTGGAAGAATTCTTTGTAAGCGTCCGGCCCAATGGAAGGTGCTACCTTGGGGAAGGTCTCGCTGCATGGAAGAAGAACACATTTTCTCTGCGTAGTTCGGTGTGCAGTGGTTGTTTTTCTGGTTGCCCAATGCAAAGAACGGCTTCCAGGACGATTATCATAATATTTGCCGTTTCCAGCCAGCCGCAGAGAAAGGTCGTTGTCGATTCGTTCTTCGTTCTGCTGTACGACTGCACAAGCATCACAAACAGGTAAGCAGATTACCCGATGCAATGCGTCGGCGTGTTTGCAACGCGTCTTTGTAAGATTGATAAACATGCCACTTTGAAGGAGAGCAGACTTGAGTTTTCCCAGCCCGCATGTAAACGGTGTGTTGAAAAGAGTGGAACGAGTGTTATTTTTTGCTGACTGCAATAAGTGAAATGAAGTTGTTTTTCTGCACCTGCACAACGGTGGTCGGTTGACGAGGTCGACAGGTAATCGAAAATGTATCACCCGGTAACATAATGTAGCACATAATCGAAATGCACCCGAGTTAATGGGTGCGTGGTTTTGCGGTGCCTGGGAAACAAAGTACGGTGTATTAATGAAAATATTTTCTTCGTGGAAAAGGAAAAGAACAAAACATATATAAATAAAAAGCGAGATAACAGTTCGGGAACGATTTCCATACCGCTTAATCACCGGAACGGCAATAAATCATTATACTTGCTGATGAAATCTCTCTTTGAGCCGCTCAATCCTGACACGCGCTCGAAAAATTAATAATTCGTCTTCACTTCCAGCCCATCCACCAGTCCAGTCCACCGTTAGCGTAACGCACGGTGACAGGAAAAAGTGTCAAAAAAAGTGGCAAAAACTTTGCTTCCGCAAGCGACCGCTGCCAATCCGTTGGCACGCAATTTCTATCCCCTCTCACCATCCAACATGAGTAGATCCATCGGCCGTGCCAGTTCTTTTAGCCAAGTGTTGTGGTTCCGTCGGAAAAGAATGGTAGAAAACGGGTGAGTGTGTCTCATAGTTGCATTCATTAATTCACTGCTTCGCGCACGGTTGGGCGCGTTGGTGTTGATAGTGGCATGTTTTTACTTGATGTGTTGGTTTTCGGCTTTTCGCCAGCTAGTTTCACCCGGGATAAGCGGATCATAACTTTACCTTTGCTGTATTTTCATTTAATTTTTTCCACCTCTTCCATTCAAAGCATATCCTTGGCAAAGAAGGCTCCTGCATATGTCAGTGAGTGGTTTTTTTGTGTTTGTGTGTGTGAGATGTTTTGTTCTTTTCATTTCGCTGCGGTTCTGCGCGGTCGTTTCCACGCTCGTTGTTGTCGTTTGTCTTTGGCTGGTGACTTTTGGTAATCCGAAAACTTTGCTCAATCCCCCCTGCTCTGTGGTGGCGTTTGTTTTCGAAGCATATTTTTTGGCTGCGTTCTCTTTACTTCACACGCTTCTCGCTTCCCTTCTCATCACACTGATCATGTGGCAAATTTCTCAAACCTGTAAGAAATCTTCTTATGCGCTGGCTAAAAAGTCACACATTCCAAGAATTACCTCAATTCGGTCGGTGACTCGTAGTTCTACGGATGCTAAGAACACGCGACACTGCTCAAAGAAACAATTTTTACTGTGTGACCAGTTACCAGGCAGTTGGTGTGGAGAGGGAGAGAGAGAGGGCGAGCAGTAAAGTCAGCCCAACATACCGAATAAATGCTACCAGTTACGGTGGGCAACAAGGCGAAGAACGTAAAGTAAGAAGGATGGAAAACTTTTGCCGATAAACTGTCACCTTAATACACCGCCCACTGCACCCTGCGCCCGTTCATTCACCCTGTCAGGAGAAAGCTTGCAAGTAAACATCGCAAAGGAGTGGCAAAGGACACGAGGTTGACATGAGGCATGAAAAAGAGATAAAAATACAAACAAGAAGGAAATAGCACGGGATAGAAATAAAAGTTAAAGTGTAGCAAAGCCTTCGGATTAGAATATCGCTTACGTTCGAATAAATAAATATAAAGGGCAAAAAATTGGGAAAAGATTTATACTGTCATTAGACTTACGGACTTTGTACTCGAACTCAGTGGTTCCGTGTTTGGCCGTTAACCCGGTTCAAGTGTTGTGATTTTCTGCGCATTCCTGCACCACTGCGACGGCAAAGTCTGAGTGTTCCGATGACTTGATCCAGCCAGTTTCCGTCTGTAGTACCCACAATGGGAGAGAAAGAGAGCACACACAGAAAAGGGAATCAGTTTGTGGTTGGTTTTCTAACGAAAAGTTTCCTATGAATGCTGCTAGTACAGAGATCGACGTCCACAGACCAGCGAAATGAAACGACGTCTTAAACCAACCTCAGGAAGAGCGTGTGCCATCGCCTTGACCGGGGCTTGTGCGCTGTCGAGTGAATAAAATATTTACAAAAGGAACTGTAAGTGGAAAACTTTCGTCGATAAACGACAGGAAAGCGATAGTACCGTCAAAAAATGAAACGACAGATCGTACCCATCGAGTCTAGGAAATCACTCGAAACACGCGACCGTCTCGCATTCGTCTTGAAGCCATGGGAGAACGCCCGAAGACGTTTTTTTATCTTTCATGCGAAATTTCCGCACTAATGGTCTAATGATTCCTGCTGCTAGTGGACGGGTAGATCGACAAAGATTTTAAGCAGCCGATCGCTGTCGCTTGTTAGTCGTTAAGAGGAGAGGCTCGCCAGAGGTGAGAGTAGAGAGGGCGCAAAGCTGGCCCACTCGTCCCACACCACGTTGTAGAGTACGTTGGATCAAAGATTTTCTCCGGGACGCGTGTTGGTGCGAAGTGTTGGTGGGAGGCTTGTGAGTGCAAGCTTTATTACTTTTGACGGGTGTTAACGTAACGAGTACCATTGAGGATAAGCGTGTCCCGCGGCTTCCGGTTGGGTGGAGCGTGCTTAGATGTTAAGGTTGAAGGCAGCTCGTACCTTGCGGAAATGTAGACCAGTCGTGTGGAGGTGGTAGAGAGTGCGAGCGACGGAGGGATAGAGAGGGTAGTTCATGTAATATAAAACCTAAAAGTCGACAAGAAGATTGATCCGTTCTTAGCTCAAGGTTGACGTGACGTTGCTTCAAGGCTCGCTAAAATAAAGAGAATTCGTTGAATTAAGGATTCGAAAAATGTAGCGAGAGTATTTTTGATTTTACTGTTAAAGCTCTCCGCGGAGGTGAGGAACACGAAAAAGTGTCGGCATTCCATCAAATTTCGCATCATTATCATGTTTATCCGGCTCATCGAGAGTCCCAAAGGCGGTACGGCCATTATCCTTCATTATCGCCCATCGCGCGCAAAACCGTCCAAACAGGACTCTGGAATCCGGAAGCACACTATTATCGTGCTTAATATGATCATCCTGCTAAAGCTCGCAACACACGGCTTATCAGTGCTAATGTCCGTCGGCGGAGCGCTTCACCGAAGCATTGGCCGGGAAACGAAAACATCCAGGGGGATCGATTTGGTAATCCTCTAAAATATGTCGCTGTCAACACCTTCGGGATGTGTCGGATGTGCTAGCGAAGTAACGGAGCGGTGCGAGCGTTCAGCAAGAAGCTGACGGAATCTCTACGCTACTACACCGGTTCTGAGTCCCTTGACGTACGTCAGTGTCGTACGCAGGGCGGCCGGATGCGACTTTCGTGTGCCAAAAGCTTCCGTATGGGTGGCAAACAAAAACAGTTGTGAATTTTTGGGACAAAAAGCTCACCGCACGCAGCGATAGTGCGCAAGCGTCACGCTCCGTCCATGGAACTCACGGCCCCGTAACGCTTCCGTGTAACGCTTTGGTACGCACCCGAACGATGGGTCCCGGTTGTTTGAGCTGGAACGTGCTCCGTGCGGTGGATGGATGCTGCCATCGCGGCTCAGTGCGCCTGCTCATAATGGCGGTAAATATTGGCAGCCGAACGAGGGGTGCCGAAGTTTGACAGCTGCTTGTACGGGGGCACGAGCAGACCGTGAGCGTTACCAGGCACTTAGCCGCACGGACTCGGTCGTCCCAGTCAGAGCCAGCAATGTTGTCCGGTTGGTAAGGAAGCGCGATTTTACGACGAGTTGTCTTCGTCCTCGCCCATTTGGTGTACCACCACCCGAGAACGGGCACGAGAATAGAGCCATTGTGTGTATGTCGGATTTTGGCACCGGATTTGCAGTGCGGTAGGTTGTGAATGTGAACGCACACAGAAGGGTTGTGTGGTATACCAAGCACGCACATCACGCCCCATGTTTCACGTGCGAGGTTTCGGCTGACGAGTTGTGAAAGGCGAAGAAAAGGATATGTGAAGGTTGACTTTAAAAAGAAAACGCTGAAGTTAAACATTGTCGTGGCATTGGTTAAATGGTTCAGTGATGTGATATTGTTGATTCCCAAAAATAAATGCAACCAGTAGGTCAAAGCCGAAAACCGTAAAGGGAGTAAAATAAAACAATGAAAAACCAACACCCTAAAGCCACTGCTTGCTGCTTGTTTCGGTGTAGTGATTCGTCAGAGCAACAAATCAATGGCGTAGAGCACAAGACGTACGACAGCGGGGAAAATCAATCGGGCTGACACTGCTGAACTCGTGTTGCGTGTGGTCGTGAGTGCGGAAACTGTGGAAAAGTGTGTCCTCAAACGCAACCGAGGGGCGAAAGGCGCGAAACGGAGCACTAAAAGTTAGTCTACGCAAGACGACGGCAGCCAGTACATGTTTATTGTGATCTTTTTCCGGAGTCTATTCGGCACTGGAAAGTTCTTTATCTCGCACTGTTGGCTTCTTTCCACGTCGAACATTGTCAGCTTCGACTTCGGTGGCAGGAAGAATAAACTTGCTGGAGT
>KB684823.1:0-15119 GCA_000349165.1 Anopheles christyi
AATTTTTGGATGTTAACAAATAGCGCCTTTCAACAATGCAGCTTCAACAACTTGTAAATTTTTTTGCATCCCCGATGATGTCAACTCCATAGACTTTTTTTTATAAAATCAACGCTGAACGCTAGCTCAGTCGGAATGTTTTGGAATCCGTTGCCGCCTGCCATTCTTCACCGTTGTCAAATATGCAGCACAACATTCGACGGTTGTGTTATTTCTTCGCATCCCAAGGGTATTCTGTGCTCGTTTCAGTTGCCGCCCGACGGCCTGATGATGGATAATTGTGCCACAAACGGTCGACACAGACAAATCGTTGCAAAACATGTCGCGATTTCGCGACTCCATGCGATGGCGATGTATCGGTTGAGGTGTTTTAAATTCCATACGCTATTTACGTTAAAATCTGCAACGCACTGAAATATTTCAAACACTTTTAAAAATGATGACGAGAGGTGGAAAGAATTTTCGTTTTATTTCGTTTCAGTCCGACCTTGGGGATGAGGCGCTGATGGGACGCGTCAGTCCCAGCTCAAAACAAGGAAACGAATGCTTGACCCATGCAACTGGGCTTGATGTGATGGCTGGCAGGCGTGGTGGAAGTGGCCAAAACACGAGCTACGACCGCAAAGTTCCAAACAAAGTGTTTTGCGAAAGTCCCCCATATGTGAGTGATGCCGTTGCCTGGTTTTGTGAGTTTTTACGCTCAGCCGGAAAATTGATGTTTCGGTTGATGTTAAGTGAAAAGTTTTCAACACGACCGTAACAAAGGGTGGCCGGAAAGGGGCAGAAGCATGTAGAGGCAAAGGGAACAAAAGTCACCCAAAAGGAAGTGGATAGAGTGGGGAGTCAGTTACTCTCGGGGGAACTTCTTCACACGGAACAATACACATTAACTTTTACTCGGCTTTCCAACATTTCCACACCCTGCATGTCGTTTATTTTCACAGTGGCCTTGAGCATAGCATTGTTATTTATCCGCGATCTCGTATGTTACGTTGCTCGACCTACATCGACGACAGGGTACAAGATATTTGCCAAACTCGTTGGACCGTGGTCGCGCCAAAGCAAGGGCGCAATGATATATCAATAGGCCCATAGGAAGAGAGACCGGAAACTGTCGAAATGTGGTCATTGTTGTTGTTGTTGTTGTTGTTATTGCTGATGCAGACTAAGAGTAGCCACTTACAATGTAGGAGCTCTCCAACTAGCTTCCAATATCAGCTCACTTCTAAACAATCTACGCGATGGCGGCAGAGAAGTTCAGCACGGATGGAGTAACAGCAAACTTGGGAGGTTTTGGGGTTTGTTTGTTTTTCTTTTCTTCCAGTACCCCGAAACAAGGCCTACTTCAGAGTCGATGATAAACGACCATTTTCACCATACCATTTCACCGGCCTCATCGGTCGATTCCATTCGCAGCCAACTACTGCTTGACTGACGCTTGCTGTAACACTAGGCAACTCCTAACACTCGGGAATCGCTCAGTCCACTCCAAACTTTTCGACAAGAACTTGTCCCGATGATGAAGTGGTGAGCATCACACGGGCGGAACAGGGACAACTGATACAGGCGAAAATCCAACCAACCCGTCAGCCGCTGGTGCACGGCGATTGGGAAAAGGACAATCGTTCGACCGCCCGATGAAGAAACCGGCCCGCGGGAAGGATGTTTTGAATGACAAAGTGATCTTAGCTATAAAATATGACCGACAAATATGTATCCTTTGTAAAACATTTGCACGAGCGCTCTGAACTGGGGACCAACCGTAAGGTTGGTGGGTTTGGTGAGAAAAGGCGCGAACGATGCGCAACAACAAACGGCAAAGTTTGTCTTGCTAAGTGCCTTCAAGTGGCACTAATAGAGTACGGGAAGCAAGAGCCAACGCAGCGGGGAAGGTGGTGGTGGTGTTTTTTGTTGGCACTGTTTTGGCGCGGGAGTGGGAAATGGACCGACAGAAGATTATCTTTCGCCAGGCAGGACATGAATTTAGGGGTAACACTTTGCTGGTTTTTGCTCGTGATGAAAGTCACGTGTACGTTGTAGTGTAGCGCTTATCTGCGATTCTAGCGCTGATCCTTGAAAGGGCCTCGACTGACACAGCTTTCTGGATGATAAGGAAGTTTGGCTGTGTAGGAAATAAGTTTGTTTTGCAATGAATGTTGAGAAAAGTCCAATGGGAGTTTTCTGGAATGAACTTGATAAATAATGAAGTAGGTTATCACACCATGGATATGAAGAACTCTATTTCTATTTTGGTTTGTTTTGTGAAAAACCAGAAGTTTTGTCCTTAGTTACAATACAGACAGATTTGAAAAAAAATAGCTATAAATATAATTTACGTTTCTCTAAACAAACAAATAAAAATACAATTTGGTGAAGATAAATTGTATGACAAGCATTTGTTCATTTAATACATTATGCTTTCATCATGGGAAACAAATGCTTCCTAACTGACTTGAACTACTTGGAAAAAAAACAGTTCGATTATCTGACAAGCTTCCCAAAGGAGTTGTTGAATAAATGACGTCATAAAGCCTAAACCATGCAAACCTGATTCCCTCTGTCTTGTTCAAGTGCTCTCAGCGATAAACCATGGCTGCGATCAACCACTCACCATTAATTCTGCAGTTTGATTAAATTTCACACTTTCCATCAACTCTCCAGCACGGACCAGATAACTCGACTTGCTATTTCCCACAAGCCTACGTATATTTGCACAGTACTCCATTTTGTCTCGGTGGAACAAGAAGGAAGCACACACCCCTCGAGAGAATTCCATCGTGTTCCATCTGTCGGCGGAGCTTCGCTGGCAATATGAACATGTCAGCTACATGTGCCTTTTACGTGGCTTTTCATTTCGAGCGCGTATGGGTGCACCAGAAGTATCTGCCACTTGCCGCAGCGCTTCTCAGCACTGATAAAGAAAGCTTTCGGACCACCGTTTGCTGATTACGGCCCAATGGGAGGTAATTTATTATTTACAATATGTTTGCAAATGGCAGCATTGCTTCATCAAACCCCGGCGAGATGTTACACCCGTGAGGGGTAAGGCGGGGATTGGAAATCAGGTGTCCTCGATGCCTAACATCATCGTAAACCATCTCTACCCCACCAGCCTTGAAAGTAGGGACGGACGAGGATTTGCGTCTAACGCAGAGCTACTTTAAATGATTTCATCCTAATACAAGAATTCAAAGATGGAACACACTCTAAGTGATTCTGTTTTGAAGAGTGAACCGACCGAAGACTTACTTAATCAGTCATTTGAACATCTCCAAAATTGAGCTACGAACTAGTGGGCATTGAATCTAGCAGATTTTTTTTAACTCCTTAAACACACCAAACGAAGCGAAGTCAATATCTTCTGCGTGGAGTTTCCTCCAGTTTCGTGTTTTTCTCTCTACACAATCACGCAATGTTTTTGCTACCGAAAGCAAGCGGAGCGTAAACCACAACCAGACCAGAAGTTTGCCTCCCTTTCCTTGCTCCGTTCGTATATTTATTATCATAATTAAATTAAGGTTGTTATTTATTGGGATTTGTGGAAAATTTACGAGCGTGTACGCCAACCGTGTGTACCGAGTTTTGCGCCAGCGAAAAGTGCCATCCTACTTTTCTTACGTTTTCCACCACCCAGCATACCGCAAGTTGTTGACGTCCTGGTGTGTGGATGGTTCTTACTGTCGTATCGTAGAGAACAAGCGGCAGAGTAGGTAGCACTGGGAAAAGGTTGAGTGGGGAAGCTCGTTTGTGGAACATGTACCCACCAGTAGACGCTTACAGAACACTTCGTTTGTGTATGAGCGAGCCCTTTTTGCTTCATGGAAACTAAACTAATGTAAGAAAATGTAACGTGGTGAAAACAATGGCAATTAAAAAGAGAATTTTGCGTTATTGTAATAACCATACAAATCATTATTCGTTTGTTTCACATATCACGTTCACATTCAGCAATATTTCATGTTGTAAAAGCGCTTATTAAAAAAAAAAACTCTCATTGCTTTGAATCGAAGGAAGGATGTAGTCGTTCGTCCCTACTCAACATAAGCAGCGACGAGATTAAATTATGTTTTCCTTTCCTTCGAATTCGCCAAACGCGCAGATCACAAACCAAGTTGGTTCGCACCGCTAATGGAGTTTTCATCGCGCACCGACACACGCACTCTCATCACGCCTCCCACAACGAATGGGCTTTTCGCGAAGACGTTTTAAAATACGCCTAACTCGTTTCCCTCAACACACCACCTGCCCCGGTATGCCCAAGAGACGGATTGGAAAGTTGAAAACTTGTTCAAATCAATTTGCAGCTCGTTTGCGGAGTGGAACGAAATGGATCTACAAATATGTGCCCATGTCTTGGCGGTAAGCTAAGAGAAGAATACGAAAACCGAACACGTAAACAGGCAACGTATACAGCTTTTCTTCACTTGACATACTACGGGGGAAAATGTTACATGCATAGAAGGCGGTAAACTTTGGGCCGACTTTTCTTGGGCCACAAGTTACGCCACGAGTTCGAGAGGAAAGAAATTCGTTTTCAAGAATTTAGCTCTATGCCGTTTGCCCAAAAGCATGAGAACGCGAATATTCTAATCAAGAAAGCAAGTATGGCAGCAGTAACACAACGCATGACCTCGTCGAGTTTGTCGAAGTGGAAAGCGAACAGTGAAAGTTTTCTTTACACACATTTATTTGCGTTGCAGATTTTCTACGCAGATGGATTAGCGCGTCGCGGCGTCGTACAGTGTCTTTCATGTTTTTTACACGACGTTAAGCGTAATTGAAGTTTATTAGGTGTAGATTGCAAGAAATTGGGCCGTGTCTGAAACCACATGGTTGTTACAAAAACGAATGTACATTTTTCCTCTCTTTGCTTGGCATGCGTTTGCGTGCTAGTGTGTGTGATTACGTGTGAGATTAATTTGTGTTCATGCTGTTTCTTGTTTTCAATGATCGCAAATGGAAATGGATTTTTTAATTTAATTTCTTTTGATGTATCTAAAGACGAGCATGATGAGGTTTTCTTTTTGTGCTCTTGTCTGACATCAGGTTTTCCTGGAAGTTTGAATGTAGGAAATGTGCGTAATAGAGTGTAGTTTCACCGTACACACTCTTCTGTAGCTGCTATTGTACAAATACTGTTGTCAAAGTTTCAAGCATGTGTATGTACACAGTCAGGTGTATTAGTGTGCGGTGTATACATACGCCAAAAAAAAAAAATCAAACCACTGAGTTGCCTCCCAACCACCGAACTCGTTTGGGAGGAAAAAGTTTTCCTTCAACAGCTACGTTATGGTTTGATGATGAGGGTGTTCCATCAAGAGACAAGGCTTAGTACCCGATACGTTCTTTCTTTCTCTCTCTCGCTCACTCGCTCTATATCTCTCTCTCCCTCCAAAGTTGTTACGAAGCACTCGACGATGATGGTAAGTGTCATCAAGGAGGGCAGCTTCCCACCACAAGCAGCAGCACCATCCTTCCGCAGCCAACTGGTAGTAGTTTTGGTTGGGACTTTGAACGATTATGCTAAACTTTCAGATCGCCATCTCTTTTACGCACGCTTCGTAGTAGGATTAATGTGTAGCCAAATTTCCTTATCCGTGTGAAGAACGGGAGCGGGAATTGAAAGATAAGCTTAGGTGTTCCATGCTCTCGACCCGATTTGGTGCAACGGGTATTATTATTGCGGAACAACTTTCACTACACGTTCGGCACTTGTGACGAAAGGGATTATTTAGGAAGTGCCAGCAAGTGGAAAGTTGAATAATTTTATCGGATGATTCATGAGCAACGGAGAGCAAATTAATCCTTTCGTAACACAGACTATCATTATTTCACTGCAGACATTGCAAGAACAACTATTGTGCATATATGTTCGTTGCAAACGAAAGGGATGCTGCGTTATAATGCATTTTGAGAAAAATGTGCAGCAATATTTTCAGTATTGTTGAATAGCACTTCATTGGTTGATGCAAGCGTAAGACTTAAGTGGATAATAAAATAAGGGAGGAAATCTATTTTGTGGAGATATTACAACAATAAGTAATGACTTGTACAGAAAATAGAATTCCAATCTGGGCAAGCATTGTATTGCATCGTCTTTCCAAGGACAAAACTATGTATACAGAGACCGTCGGAGTGTATTCATCATGTTGCCAAAGGACACTAATCTAAACACAATAGTTTCTTCTTCCCTCGAAGGCATATTAAATTTTCTCGCCAATCCGTACCACTGTCAGTCTGCCACTCAAGCCATGAGTAGTAGTAGAAGCGCTTATAAATATATTCTCTCGCATTCTAAATCACCCAGCCGCAGAGGCTGAAAGTGCTTCGCAAGAATTTCCAATCACTCTGCAGGCAGGCGATGCCAACCATTTTCTAACCAAAACCTATCACGAACAGGGAAGGATTTTTTTAAAAGAGGAAAACATAGGAGATGGGCCAACTACTGTTATGGTGTAAAACGATCTTCTTTTTTCCTAACAGACGCTACCCGGTGGCTGCTGCCAATCATGCCCGATTTGTAAAGGTGGAAGGAAGGAGATAGGCGCTGGCAGTGAGAAATTTAAATAACAAACACGACCAGTTTCACATACGCCTAAAGCACAGGGTACGTTCTGCTTAACGGTGAAGCAATAGTTACTCTCCAGTGCGGCACAATGATGAAGCGGCAACGCGACAATGAGCTACCAGTTGGTGTAAGAAATTCAGAACACTGGTACTCGTGTGTCTTTTAAACAAGGATGGTAACGAGAGAAAGATACGACAAAGGGTGGTGGGAATATTTAACAGTTTAGTGAAAGAGAACCAAAAAAGAGAAAAGAAACGCAGAGCGTTCAGAATAGATTGAATGATAAAAGGTACAGTTTTTTAGTTTATTTCCTCTAAAACTCGAGAATCCTTGTTTTTAGAATAATGCCTTAGTTAAATACACATTTATCACTTGACAGAGTATACGAGAAAATTATTTGCTTCAAACTGTTTTGCACTAAATTGCCATGCTCACAATATTTCCCATTTTTTTTCATCCATTCAAATCCTGCCCCCGGTGCCATTTATAAAACATGCGATGATAAAAGCATGGCGCAGTGGGATTTTCATATTTTCGATCCTTGCTAAAGGAAATGCAAAAAGATTTCATTTGACTTGTGATTCACCTGATCCTACCGGTACTTCCTTAAGAAATCACAAAAAAAGGACCCTGCCGATGGCGAAGCGCTCGAGACAGCTTTTCCGTTTCTTAGTTTTCTGCTTGCGTCTTGCCCCCTCTTTGCTCTCTCTTTTGCGCCATTCGTTTCGGTTGACTTTTTTGAATACGAAATCTGCATACAAATTATTCACTGTGGAGTTTTGTTGGGAGTTGTTCGTTTCGTTTATTTGGATTCTGGTTTTTTTTTTCTCCGTGTTTCCCACGCACCATTTTCTCCGGCCGTTCCGAGCCCTGCTCGATGGCAAGCTTGTGCTGAGTTTTAAAGAAAAACGATGCAAAAACAGACGCAGGAAATAACAACCGAACGCAGCGGGACATCGCTTCCTCACCAGGATCACTCGCGATGTGTGCGATGAGGCACTTTGAAATCAAACAAAAACATCCCTCAGGGATGGGCCATTCGGTGCTGGCATCCTCGAACAACCGTATGCTGCGTGTCGCAAGTGAACAACAGTAAAACAACAACGACAATACATTGCTGGACAAAAAAGTTCACTACTCTCGGAAACAGTGGGATCGTCCCGACGATAACAATAACACACGTGACGTTCCGTCGAGATAGAGTGGCCCAGAGTGGACCCCTCCCGACGCCGGGTCAGCATAGATACGGACCACGTGCGTGTGCCGAAGTTGCCGGAAATGGTGACGGTCTGTCGGATGGTAGAGCAGTAGCGCATATTAAAATCAGATATGAAAACCAACCATAAATCTCTTGCCGTTACATGAACCGAACGGAGGCGGGCGGCCTTCAAATTGTTTTTTTTATAGATCAAACGTTTATGTAAAAATATGGCTAGAAAATGTAAAATTCTAGGTCAAAATATTTTTCTTTTTGTTAAAACATTATTCAGATTTGAATTTAAATCACATCTACATAAAAGAAAAGATTGTATCCCACCTGATGGGAAGAATCTTCACGCGTTACAATGTTCAATGCAAAACAGATCGAAATGGAGGCGCATGGTAGCTTCTAAAAATGACACATTTTTCTTTTAAAATTAAACACATTTTTAATTAAAGAAATAATGCAAAATATTTAACAGATAATACATCCTACGCCAACAAGATTTATCTGTGAAAAATGCATGAGTTTTACCGCTACCTTTGTTGTTAGAAAGCTGTTTTCGTGGAAAATCAGGAAGAGATTAGCATTTCATCACTGTCTTACCTGGAAAGAGAAAAATAAAATAAATCATGCCTGTTAGTACAAAGCATAATTAATCGTGTTCGCTTTGTCTATGAAAAAGCAATGTTATCAGCAACACAAAAGAAGTAAAATTCATTAGAAGCAATCCCCGGGAACAGATACAACTCTTCCCAATGTACTTCCACAGTAATGTACCCAACTGATGCAACATGAAATGCATCCAACCCCGTGCTGCCATGCTGTCGTGCTAGTTTCATTCATAATAGCATTAAGATAAATAAGTCATTCAGGCGAGGCAAGCTCTTACCGACTGTTCGGTAACAGCAGCCGGAAGTCACAATCAAGCAGCACTCGTCCGGTTTCAACAATCGTCGGCTGATGGCCCACCTGTTCATCATCCGCCATCGATCGGGATCGGTACACATCACAAAAATCAAACCATCGTAAGGTTTGATCTACCATCCGAGCCAACTAACTGCAAGCCATCGTACGAATGTGAAATGAATGTGTGTGTATGGATCATTATTCTCGATATGTTGCCCGCAAGATAAAAGATGAACATGACATCTCCCCACACGGATGGGGTGGAGGAAACATTTCTCATGCCTCCACTTTATTCTCATCGTTTCCAACAGCTAGACACTAGAGGATCGGTTTTGTATGAAAAGTCTTGTCGCAATAGCATCACCCATTCCGAGAGCATCAGCTCAACTCAAACCATATTCTGTACGCTTCACAGCATGCTTGCTGCTATCCACTTTGATTGCACCTCTCTTTCCCTCTCGCCATCTCTATTCTCCTTCACACACACCTCAACCGACTCGACTTTCCACTCTGTCCGCCCAACAAAGCCTGCCTTAAAGGAAGGTTTATTTTAATTTAATTAAAGTCCAACTGATTGAAAACATCCATTTGCTGACATCGTTCATCTTGTTCTGCCGGCGTGTTCCCGTTCCTTCACTCGATGCCTTTCACACCTCCGTGTAGCCAACGCGCCCCATCCACATAACCCATTCCTCGGTCTCATTAGCAGAGCATTTTCCACCGAGTCACCAAACACCGAAAAGCGAGCAAGATCGAAATCAGGAAAAACGAGCCCTGCGGTAAAGTTTGTCATGCCTGTTGTGTGTGCCGTTGGTATGGTTGTCATAGTCGCTGCTGCAGAGCAGAGCGACTTTCGTGGTGCAAAAATAGAGCATACCGAATAATGTACAGCGAATAGCATGTGTTTGTTGGCTTGAAAACCAAAAATTATGCTACTAATAAACTTTCGTTTTCTTTTTTCAGGTGTGGTTTGATTTAAACACTGCGAGAGTTAAATGGCTTTACGAGTGAAGTAACTCGTTTAGCATCAACGGTTTGGCAGGATGTTACAAGCGTAAATGTGTGTATTCCACACAGCCTCCCTCCCGGCTTATTCCAACACAATCAAATGCTTGAACGTTGCTTCTCGTACATGGCAGATTCAACGGTCATCATGCTGGATTAGAACGCGCTCGGTATGTACAAACATGCGAACAAAAATTAAACCAAACCCTCTTAAGAACATATCAGAGGTTGAACGTAAACCACGCCTTACCATGGCCGTACGGCGTTTTTCATTGTGTCGTTTGTGTGTAGAGAGAAGGCTTTGAACACACGATGTAAGCGAGAGTGTAGAGAGGAGCAGGTTTGCGAACATTGGATCTTATTAGCGGCTTTCATTCTCGAAAATCATGTTGTATGGGCTCAGGAACGAGTTGTATTTGTTACTAAATCAAACTACTTAAAGCTACAACATATTTATTTTCCGCACACGATATACGTGCACCTTTTTTTCTGTCTTGCTCTCTGTAACACGATGCGATAAATAATCCCATCATCAGCTTCTGTTGCCCGAATTGTCCCATAAACACAACACGCCCAAAGCTGATTGGAACACCAATTTAACGACCTAATTCCGGTTCCGATAACTTGTTAACTAATCACAGCTGAAGCAATCAATCCTTTCTATGCTTCTACCCCATGCTGTACCGACCAGCTTTCTCGTCATTCTTTCTCACAATAATAATAATAAACGACTTCCCTTCGAGGGACAGAGAGAGAGCAAGCTCATTTCATCAATTCCATTCCGAAACGGTAAGCAGTAGTAGTAGTGTCCAGTTCATCATAGCTCGTATCAACGTCCTGCGAGTTGCGGGATCACTGCATCGTTTCAACCGTGTGTAACGATGGGTAATCTTCATCAAATATTATTCGTAAACAGCCCATATTAGAAGGCTGCGTGTCTTCGCTCATCCTTCGTATCCATTTCGAAGAGCTCATATTTTATTTTATCTTTTATGTTTGTTTGTGTCTGTTTTGTTTTCTTCCCTCGCTTCTTTCTACCGTGTCAGGAGATCGATGCGACCGTGCGGGCAGTAAATTAGAATCGAGATTATTTTTATGATTTCACTAGACATGAAGGCGGTTGATCCCTCGGCCGGGAAGGTTTTAACCTGCACTTATAGCGATGGCGGATATATTTGTGCCATTCACAAGTCCGGCAAAGGAAAGCGGACACCAGCATAGGGTACCGCAGCGAAACCTTCGGTTGTTGTTTTTGTCTAGATTATGGCAAACATAAAATGAAATATGAGCACCATTTTCAGAGCGTAGCAAAAGACACTGGATGAGTTTGAAAAAAGGAAAATCTGTAAGCATTTTGGCGGGGGAAGGTGCGTTGCGATTTTTCTCTCACTGTTTCGCAACAGAACATGTTTGTTTTAACATTTACATTTCTTTTGTTCATGTTCATTTTTCAAAATCGAAACCAAGATAGTGTAAATAAATTACACTACAATAATATAACCCTTCTTTCACTGCTGCAAAACTTCCCGCTCCCTTGTCCGGGTGGATCGAACAGCAACAAGGACAGTTCTGTTCTGTTTTTGATCTGCGTTTATCTGCATTTATGACCATAGCTTCCACCATTTCCATAGTCGAAACACATTTTTTTTCCTCTTCCTGTCTCTTTTGCTGCATTCGTGTTCGCTCTCAAGGCGGAAATTTGTGCCATTTCGGCCAGCGAAGCCAAAACAAAAAGGGGAAAATACCACAGAAAAACTCAACCCGGAAGAGATAAATCAAACCTTCGTTTATTATGTAACGCGAATGTTTGTTTCGATTAAGTGATGTAATGACGTTGATTTATGGTCCCCTTTAGACCGCACCTTCCCGAAGGGGTCAGAGCTCGACCCGGTCCAGGGAAAGAATTCTGGCACTCCCTCGTAAAAAAGTCTAAAGTTCCAGTGGCATGAAAAAGCGACTATTTGGTGTTTGTGTGTTTTTTTCCTTCTCTTTCGCCTCGATCCGGCAGCGAAGTTTTCCGTATTTATCCTGTTTTGGCACTGCGTCTGACAGTGGAATAATATTTGTTTTCTTTTTTTTTTTTGCTGAGCATCGCAATTCAGCCGCTGCTACGTCAGGAGAGACGCTGCTGTGTGGATAATTTTTCGGATTCGCCGCTATTCCAAGTGGATCGATTCATCTGAGTCATATTTTGGCAGCGGACGAGACCCTCGGGGGTAAAAAGTGTCGATATATTATCGGACCGAATTAGTGGCCGAAGCTACGGGTAGCGCACAGTTCGTACAAAAAAGCAGGGAGGTCGCCAAAGAAATAAACTCTTAATGGCTGTCATAATTTATACCGGAGTAAATCACGCTATTAATCCCTGATTGTGCACATCGTTTGTGAGGCTGCACTTAAGTAGATGTGTATTTAAATGTAGTTGATGGAATGTGAATTGCAATTGTTGATAACGCAATGCATTTACGTGAAGGCATATTCACAGAACTAATCATAATAATAAACTCAAAATAGCATATAAGTTTTTCAAAGTTGAGTGTCTGTATCCTGCTCACCCACTGATAGCTGGTCCTAGCCGTCTAAGCGAGCGCATTCACGCATTATTCGCCAAAGGACACCATTTTATTTTTCCAATAACCAATAACACTATTAAGACGGGTCCGGGGTCATTCAGTTCCATCAGCGTGAGTGGTACGTTATCGGGCATCCTGCATCAAACAGGCCGACCTTTTGAAGATTGTCAAGCGTCCCTTTCATAAATTTGCCCGTTTCGCACAATACGATATCACATCCACATAGAATCGCGATGACAAACACAAACACACAAACACCCACACTCAGTGTTTGCGGTGTTCGATTGTGATTCGATTTTAGACCAACCGCCCACATGCAGATCAAAGGTCTGCGAAACGCACCAATACCGTAAACCATCATCACCATCCTCCTCAACAGCGTTACTATCACCGAAAAAGGCACCCTCGAGTACTTGCATTCAATCCCCGGTCGGTTGCCGATTCGTATCATTCACGGGTCGAGTTTCGAGAATCCTTTTGGGTCGTACACACTCACACATACAGACAAACATGTTGTATCGCTCGCATGTTCGATCGATGAGTTTGATGCGCAGCGCCGGGACATGACGGTGCACATGACAAGTAATTATACAAATTGAAGAGTTTCGGTCACCCGTTGAGCCCTTCCAGTTTAATCCTGGGACCGTACCTGGGGAGGGTAGGGCGTGGGGCGTGGAACAGGGTTGTAGCCCATTGTTTGCACATACGCCATGCGGGAATCGATCTACCAGCTCGTGATTCGGCTGAAGAGGATGATGCAGGAACATGCACTGGTAGGTCCGGTTTGACTGAGAGGTGGTGGTGGTGGTGGTGATTGTGGTGATGGTGTAGCATTATTTTGCGATGACGTGCAACTTGTTCAACCGGGTGAGGACGCTTGGGGGTGGTTGATAGGGAAAGAGAAATAGGACACTTTTGTTCTAGAGTGTTCACAAAGCATAAAGGGGTGAGGTCGTACTTTCTGCAGCATGATGTCGGGGGCTTGAATGAACTTGAACTTACATGCTTTAATTGTGCTTGACGCGTTGCGATTTGTGAGTCTTTAAAAGTGTTCAAAGTTGACAGTAATTATAAAGCATCAATTGCCGAATAAAGAAAGAGTCCGGTCTAAGGAGTTTTAAGATAGTTTTGGTGTGCAAATAGCCTACATTTAGGAGTTTGATTGTGCAATTTGCATTCTTAGAGAGGTTGTGTTACGTGCAACGTGTAAAATATGTTAAATCATGAAAGATGCATTGACTTCATGCTGATTGCTGTCAAGCTGTTGAGCTAAGTTTATCAGCTAGAAGTTTTTGCAGTACCTAAAATCCCGAGGATGCAAGATTGGATTAGTTTACAATAGCTGAAACGGACAAGGCTACAATCGTTTAGTCAAACGATGTATGCTTCGATCGCTTTGATGTCTTACCAACATCGCCTTCTTGCAGATGTGCAGTGGGAAGGTGGGAGTTTCGGTGCAGAGGCAAATATTCAATTAAGTTATAATTAACTGCACACGTACGTGTGTAGGTCTTGTTGTTTGGCGCACAATGGTGGCGGCAGCGATACCTCGTATCTCTTGCTGACAGTTGATGGATTGATTGTTAATGCAAAGAAGGAATGTTGGGTACTGTTTGTCCTTTAGTTTGCAGAATGGAAGTTTGTGTTTCTCCTCCAGGGTGTCGTCGAGAGGATTAATTATAGTCTCTACGCTCTTCATCCAACGAACAATAAACACACATACACGCGGCAGTTTGGTGGCTTACCATAATAAACGGAAGCATTTGCTGATTCCATGTACAAGCAGGTGCATTCCCTGTCTCCCATGGTGCGAATGTGCTGAAGGATATTTTAATAACCCTTGCACGAAGGCGCAATGGTGGCCATGTTGTTCGTGGTGGTGAGACTAGGCCTGGAAACGGGTGGCATGGAAACTCGCCTCATATTACACCAACCCGACCATGGTGAGCATCATGCGCATGGATAAAAGGTGGTTGTGGTTGGGTCAGTAAGGGCTTTACCTCGGTCAGTTGAAATGTGGCCCAGCGCGCCAAGATAAATGATGACCACCGAACAGCATCCCCTTAAATGGCTGCAGGTCGTTTACGTTCGCATCCATTCAATGCACTAATTTTGGTCGAACAATTGCACGAGTTTGCTTGACCGGTACGAGAGGAAAGTAAGCGACAGCAAACAGGGGCGTCAAAGTTTCCGCCGGGTAAAGTTTTGCGGTTAATTAATTTCATTTTCGATCGAAACAGGTTAGCCGGGGGATGCATGTGTTATTTTCCTCGTAGCTAAAGTTCCTTGTTCGTTTTAGCCCGAAACTCCCATTTTGCACCTGTAGCAAACCACTGCCTGTGCCTTTGGAACGCATCGCAAAACCTCATCACTCGAGCGGCCTTTCTTTGTGCTTACACCAGGTTTTTCCTGTCTCTCTCTCACTATCTCTCTTATCGCTCACTCTTAGTATGGTATTTAAATAGTACATACTACAGCACTTTGAACCAATCCACTTTGGTGCGCAATGGGGTTCGATTGAATGGTCGAAACTTCAGGTCGAACCGAGAAACAAAAATGTATCCTACCCGAAACCGAAAAACCACCAAGCGAACGAACAAGAATTGATGATGGGCAGAGTCGAGCTGTTCGAGCAAACAAAAACGAAATCTAAGAGCAAAAAAAAAAAAAGGAAAGACAGAGAAAACATCCCCAAAACAACGTCAAGTAAGCACATCTTACGCTTGCTGCTAATTTAAGTAATTGATTTCGGGCTTTTTCTCATCCTTCTTCAATTTCCTTTCCTTCCCCTAGTCCATCTACAGCTTCTTTCAACCCATTCCAATGTGGGAGAGAAATAAGGGAGGCAGGATGGAATTTACTT
>KB684834.1:0-14901 GCA_000349165.1 Anopheles christyi
CTCGTTCATTCGACCATTTTCTTTCGAAACCATAACGCGTAATTTTCCTCACATTAATTCCTTCCACAAAAACCAACCGAAGCAAAACCCACACAACTGCATCGGACAGAAACATTCCATTTTAAATTTAGTTTTTTTTTTCCTACACACTCTCACACACATTTCTGGAAACAAATGTTCCACTCAGCCGTGATTTCACCTTTTGCACTCTTTTGCTACGTTTCTCTATTTCTCCTAAACCAATCGCAAGCTGGGAAGCAGGTGGAGGAATAATACACCACAAAAACCTGACCGTGATGAATCTTACCATCCTTTAGTACTACAGTACAACAATCCTAGCACTCTTCTGCTCCAGCGAAAAAAAAGCTAACGCAAAAATATAAACAACACGAACATGTTAGACAAATCATAGACAAACGGAGTGTGCAAAAAAAAAAATAACACAACAACAAACGTTGGCGTTGTAATGCTTTTAAGATAAAAACTTCCCTCTACTCACATACACATGCGGTCCGAAAAAGCCGGAAGGGCTCCGTTCTTTACACACGTACTAGGTTCCTTTGGTACATAAAAAAAAAACATACATACACACACATCCTTTCGCCACAGGCGGAAATGAAGGAACATGTACTAAATAATTGCGGTCCAGCACTTTTCCCTGTCCTTCCTTTCCTTCAAACACTGTACTAACAGATGCACGCAAAAAAAAAGGAAATTCCTGGTCAACATAGATATGTTGTTGTCACGGCAAGGTGTCGTCGTCATTGTGAAGCGTTCTTTTTTTTTTCGTTTCCCATCCAACCACTCCACACACCCACCCACCCATCCCTTTTTCACAGCGGGAAAGGTGTGCGCCAATTTCGCGACAACCACCGAATCGAAAGCGTCCACAGGATAGCGTTTGGCCCGGGTAAAAAGAAAAGAGGGGGAAAGTGTAAGGGTCACAGCGAGAGAGGTAGAGTCAGTTTGAATAATGAACGGCAAACGTACGGCGTGTTTTGATATCTGCAGCCAACCACTCGGCTGCATTCAATCTCTGCCAGATAAACGCAAAACGCCCCCGGAGACGGAATCGGTCGGGTTGTGCCATCTCTGTATGTGTGTTTTTTTTTTTTACAACAAAACCTTTTTTTCACTCTCTCTCTCCCGCTCTCTCTCACACACTCTTGTCCTGTTTAATGCTGGATGCTGTAGAGGTGGAACTGGAAAACATACATACACCGAGAATGCTCGACCCCTTTTATTTTGGGTGGAATGGATGGAGGATGGAAAGGAAAAACAGCTCCTTGGGGCATTTGGGGCGATGGGGGTGACAAGGCGGTGGTGGAATACAAAAAAAGCATCCAACGATCCATGCCATCTCACACGGTGTACGTTGTATTTATGAATATTCAACAACAGTTACAGCAAGCTACGGTGAACGAGCAGCATGTATGTATGTATGGAAAGAGCGCAAATCACAACGAAAATCACGAAACGATGGGCAAAGATCAGACGAAGAAGTACTCCCTTGCGAAACGATGTGTCTCGTTGTTCCTTCATATTTTACTCACAGCAGAAGAATGAAAATTGAACCACAAAAACTAGGACACGTTCTTGCACACGATCCATGGATACAGTTTCACCTTCTCACCCAATAATCTATATCTGTTTTTCCCTCCCATTTTCCTACAGGATATTCATCGTGAGAATGATTACAAACGTTCGGTGGTGCATCCACAGCCGACAGGCGAAAGTGTAGAAAGTTGGTTATTCCATGGTAGCGAAGTGAAATTCTAACACCACCACCACAACATGTGTCCGGTACCTTGGCTAACGGCTTGCGTGTACAGGAAATGTGAAACCCAAGCGTGGAAAGGAAATTAAACACGAGCGACGAAAAAGGAAAACGAAGCAAAAGCGACAGCGAGTTAAATTATCCAGCACCGGTGTAATGATAAGTGATTATTAAGTGAAAGATCTCAGATAGAGGGCAATCAGACGGGTTCGCTTCGACGCGCCTCCCAAGTGTAGGGCGGCTACGAATTTCTAAAGAAACCGCCTCGCCCTTTTGCCATTCACTTTCCGGGGCGGTTGGTTTTTTAAGGTATTTTTTTCTTTTTTTTTTTTGGCTATCTAAACCCCAAAAGCACCCATGCCCAGCTCCCAGAGCCCACCGATTTCGCTTTGCTTCCGTGCACACGAAAGCACGCTCTTCTCTACTACCGGTTGCTGATAAAGAGGAAGTAAATTGCCTTTTTTTGTAACAAGCAAAACTGGAGCTTTTTTATGCTGCTGCTACTAACGGGCGGAAGTGTATGGTGGTGTCTGTGTAGTCTGTGCAGCAAACCTTTAATGGAGGCGCCTAATCTTATCTGTTCGGGTTGTGTCGTTGTGCTTTAAAAGACGAAGGAGCGCTAGAAAAGAAACACGCGAGCGACAGATGGTCGGCGCGAGAGTGAAATTAAAAATTGTATTCCTCTATTAGTTCACATGTGGTGCTGGGGTTAAAGTGTTTTGGGTGGAAATTTGTTGGCGACGATTACGATTGGCGTTAGAGAGAATTGTAATGTGCGATGGTGACAGCTGGATTACACGAAGATAGGTGAATTGAGCCGTTCAAAGACGATCAATAAACTTTTAAACAAGGTAAGTAATCAGACGTTTGAGTAATCTTGATTTCTAGTATAATGTTTTGTTTTATAAAGATTATCATGCAAAGGTCAACTAGTTTTGGCGCTTCATGAGTCTTCATTGAAAAGAAAATGCAATTTCCCTTGAACAATTGTTGCATTAAATTTATTTTCATCTTTTAATCAAACACCATCGATTGCAGAGCGCCCTTCCGCGAGAGTACGAAAACACTTACATCACTCTCCTTTTGCAATGGAAATTATTTACGGCTGTCAAAATGTCAAAGCAGCTGTCAGATCGACTGTCATGTTCCCATGGAAGGCCACCGTAGCCACCCTTGAAAAAGAAAACTTCGCCCCCTCCACTCCAAAACAAAAAAAGCAGCAAAAGAAGCGGCATGAATTTTCGTTTTCAGTGAATCGATAATTTGCGTGCAAAGCGAATCATTTCCTCACTTTGTTCAGCTTCATCCGCCCGGGCGATTTCTTTTCACAATCGATCGGCCGAAGAAAATGAATACCACGATGTACTCTGCGTGCGAGGCAGGAAAAGGCAAGAAAAGTCGTGAAGAGTTTATGGTTAAAAGAAAAGGAGAAAAAAAAACTGCAGCTCAACGACAACGCTTGGTGTGACTTTTTGTGTCCTTTGGGAAATTCAAGATGAAGCAGAGAAAAAAGTTCCTTTTCAAGCTTACATTAACATGCAAGCGTACAGTGAAGCGTTAAATAGGAAACTTTTATTCGAGGCACGAGTTTTTTGTTGTTTTTTTTTTTTTTCATTGATCCTTATTTAGGGACACGTATTAAGCAGCCTACAGACTGTCTAAAAATTCAATCTAAATCCCTGCGGTTTAAAGCTATAATTTTTCAATGAATTTCCCCACGGCCACCAAAGCATAACAAACCGCATCATAACTCTCCGCGGAAAACGGTATAATCACCCGCCGTGGGTGGGTTTGCTAATCTCATTACAATAAATATCAATACAGTTCGAACGATCATCGGAGCGGGCAACGCTTACGATTGGCACATAATCTTATTATTAAGTTTCGCGGGAAAAAATACTCTTTCCCTCACATTCCCTTTCATGCCCCATTTAAGGGGATACTTTTGAAAGTAAGTGGTAAGCCTTCGGTTTCGCGAACAGCCCAGCACCACCACTGGCCCGCATTAAAAGTGATCCCTGCCGGATTCTTTCTACTCACTTTACCCAAATTCTTGAAGGGAAAATTTTGCAAAACATCCTACCGGCAAGACTTCAAAGAGCGTTGCTCGCCCAAAAGGGAAAAGAAATGAAGGAAAAAAGGCCCCGATCCTGTTCGCGATTGTTGTTAACTTAATCCTTGTGTTCGGGGCATTTCCGAACGAAAAGTATTTCGCTATGTAAATGAAGTGCGAGCGGGAAGCATCGATCGGAATCGAATGTTTGGGAGCATTCTTCGTGTAGAAAATGAGCATCCGGTGCAAAAGTGAGGCTGAAAAGAGTTTATGGGGAATGGAACGATGAGACGACGACAGCGTCCTACTACACTGGTCTAGTACACAGCAAAGTGTAAGCAAGCGACGAGCTTTTCTGCGAATTCGAGCAAGAGTAAAGCCGTATAATCGAACTTGGAATATTGAAATACTTGAACTTTACAAGATGGTATTTAAGCGCAAGAAGCGCTTTTCAGTTGCCGAGTGCCGAACGTTCACTCTTTTGCAACTCTTTGGCAGCAAATTGTTTCGTTTGTTACGAACAAAAAACTATTTCCCAGTGGGAGGATAGGTCACTGTTCCGAGGGCTTACAAAGATGGGCACTATCCGTGTCAAATTAAATGTAATCTTCAAGGGCTTTTTTAGGTCAAGTTGCTCGTTTAACAACACTTAATTGCTGTTGTAAAATTGTTTCTTTCTATTAAATATGACAAGTCGAGCGTAAAGGGTCGTTTAACTTGGGGTTGTAGTGGTTGGTTCAACTTTCCTAATGGTTGAAAATATTAAAATTATCACTCTTACTCCAAACCTCATTTTCGATATTACAACCATGTCATTTCTGATTTCATTATTCAAATTGTAAGTTAGTGAACGAAACGATTATTCAACTTGTAAAGCAAAGATCCATTAACGAAGCTATATTTGCAAACAGCTGAAACCATCGTTATGGAATCACTGCTTTATCAAAACTTGCATAACGAACGGATATTCCTCTCATACTTTCACATACATTTCTGCAGAACTTTTCATCCTAAAAAAATCAACTCCAACTAACCATCTTTCACAAGAAGACAAATTGAAAAGCATTCAAAAGTGTCACAAAACTCTCCTTTGCATGTCTCCATTTCGACCAAGCCCGATTTTAGAGCAAAAATCCTCCAGGGAACCGAACCCACTAAACCCCTTTTCCCGAAGCTGAACTTACACACCCGAGAGTCAATCACAGTCCAGGAAAGTCATCATTTCCTTTTCCATCAACTTGCCGCAAACTAGATTGCAGTCGAAATTTAATGAAAGATATATTAAATTTATCTTCCTTCCGGTGTCCATCCGTCCGTTCGTACCGAGGGCCATCCTTCGGCTATACTTGCGAGCATCAAGGACGTTCGAGCCCGGATATACTTTCGTTCCTTTTTTCGCCTCGATCGCCCTCGACACAACGAGGCAGTCACATGGGCAGCCAGCTGGGGCCAGCAACTCAACGGTCAAAGTGAACGAGCTCCAGCTTCCGTACGGGAGGCACAGAATGTATTACCCTCCCACGAAAATACCCCATTTCCCAACCACACCCACCCACCCACCGTGTGACTTCTCGGTTAATGTTTTATGTCGTTATATTGTTGCCGAACATAAATTTACACTCGCTCGATGCTAAGGATGCGTCTGCCGCTTTTTCCGGCAGTATCCATTCACATACGCCCGCTGTCCAACACAAGAAGCTGGGAGGAGTGATGGCTTCCGGACACCAAACGGCGAAAGCCGTTCTTCAATCTGACATTGTTTGAGTAGCACCAAGAATGTACACACCGAGGGATGAGAGCGCGCGCGCGCGCTTAGCAGAAGGTTTGTTGTTGGGGTGTGTGTTTTTCGCCCATTGTGCAAGTGACGGTGATCCTCCAACCCCCATGCACACATGATGGCCCCTATGGATGATGCGCCAAGTGTACTTTCTTTTGGCTAACAACCGTTAGCCTGCTGGGTTGGGTGGGAGTTGCTCCAAAATGGGACTACACTGTGTGTACTCTCACTCGCCCGGTCGAAAGGAAATTGTAGAAATGGGAAGAAATAAATCCTGTGAGTGAGCAAACACAATATTCCGTTCGCTCTCGGTACATATTACTTGCAGCTCTAGGGTAGCCAGCACCGGCTGACTTCTGCAAGACGCTCAAAACCTGTAACAGTCATGAGGGGATGAACAAATCCCCTCGTCCAACGGATCCCCTTTGTCTTGCCAATGCTTCGTGGGAGTGTGGGAAGACTAAACACGAAAACTGCAAGAATCGCCCCACGTTACGCTATTTCGCTAAACACAATCCCTGTGTGCCTAGATGTCTATTGATAAAAGTGTATTATCGGTTTCCCTTTCGACCTCGTTGCACAATGTTCCCGCGCCCATCTCCCCCAAGGAAAAGCGGATATATTGGATTTCCTGTCTTCTTATTTATTGTATTTATTGCTGTAAATAAAGTTGATATACTTAGGCAGCGAGTGGGGTTGGCACAGTTCGCCCTGATCATCATCGGACCCATCGGGGAAGACCCGTTTGTGCGTTCAAATAAATTTTTATTAAGCTGTAAGTAAACCATTAAACTGTTGTGGCACTAGTTAGCGCTCGTATTATCACTTTCATTTTATTTCGGTAAATGGAAAAGCATTGTTAGACCTTACGTCATCATTAGCGGTCAATAATCCAGCGGGGGATAAAATTATTTTACATTGACAAACGCTTACAGTAAAATAGAGTTTAAAGCCTCTCCTGAATGAATAAAAATTCAACTTGAGCATTTTTAAGAGATGGACTTGAGAAACAATAAAATGCTCCTGGTGAATAAATTGAAAGTAATCCTGCAGTTTGGATTTTCTGCACTGAAACTCCAAAATTACCCTGTGTCTCACACAAAACCATACAAAGACGACAAAATACCCTACTCGTCAACCCCATTGCGCCATTAAAATGTTACTATTTATAATGAAACATTGTGCAACGTCTAAGCTAAATCCGCAATACGATACGAAGAAACAACACCCTTGAGGGCTGAACCGGAAATGAGAGCCCACATAAGTTGGAAGTTCATGTGGAGCGGGCAGGCTTAGGTTTTGGTGCTTTGTTTACTGTCTCACCCCCTTGGCAATGTGCGTTTTTCTATGCGTTACACACACTTGCAGTACACATACAAAGACAAAGAGCCCCCGAGCAGAACTTTTCCGATGAAAGTTTAACGGAAACAACTGATTCGTTTCGATTTCGATGCTCGTCTTCGCTTCGGTACGCTTGATGTGCATTTAATAGCCCCCGGGGACAGAACGGGCGGATTGTGATCGTTTCCACCATGGCTAACCTCAACCCCGTCGACTTACATTCCCAGAGTGCAGGCGAATAGCCTGCACCTCTTCCTTTCACTCCTCTTCGTGTGTGCTTAGCTAGTCAGTGAACAAGAATCAGCTATTGTTTACCCAAAGTCACCCCAACTACCACGCAACAATTGTAGTGGAAAGGGAGTGGTGGGGAGGGAAACCTCACTAGAGTTGCCACAAGAAAATGGCATTCAGCACGTCGGTGGAAAATAGCGACGGTAATCCTTACTAATAGATTGCAGCAGACAACCAAAACGTTCACAGCACGACGAATCAAGCACGATGCGTGTATTCAAGTGCGATGGTCCGTCGACGGTGGGGAGAGGAAAGAAGAGTAGTGCTGGATTGTTTGGTACAGAGGGTAAAAACGATACTATTTCGTTATCAGTTTTCCTTCCCAGTAAAACTTGGGTCTGATTTATTGAACTTCGGATTATTGACTGAATTAAGGATGAGCTTATCGTTACCGACTCGAGTTTGCCCGTTGCGTTGCCCAAACAGCAGCAATCCCCGTCTTCCTTACTGCCATAGAACAGTTTGTGAAACAAAGATGAAGTGGTCTTTACGTCGGACGTCTTAACCAGCTTTCCAATCAATACTTTTTCTTGTCGCGCTGGCTTTTCTCGGGAAACTTTTGCCCACAAAGTGCCCGGCTGTAGTGTGCAGTTTTGTTTCTTGCTACATTAAAGTTCACACAGTCAGCATTTCCTTTTTCAACTATTCAGAACTCGTCGAAATTCTTGACTCTATTTTGCAACAGCACCATCATCATCACCTGCATAACATTCCAACCGAACCGAAACCGTTTGATCTTCGGGCTGCACCACGCAAGACTGAGCTTTCGTTGGATGCACCTCGAATGAAAATGGCGATCTTTCTTAACACCTTCTTCCCATCTGTGAAACCATACAGGTGACAGGCGGCAACAGGCACAACACGCTTCAGACACGGTTGCCATACTATCTTTATCAAACTCTTTGCACAAATCATGACAGACAGAGTCGCAAAATTTGACGTACAATAGACAGAGGCACGACACAGTTTGAAGTCAAGCCCGGTACTGTCTTACTATGAACATCACAATTGAATTGCTGTCTTCCTGCCCGAACTGTTGTCACTTTGATTGGGTTTTTGGCGAGTGAACGAAAAAAGTGTCTCTGTTGTCAGCTGTGAAGGACAGTTTTTTTTTTTTCATTGTGAACAAACCGTCAATGACAATGTGATCGTTCAGCTCTACCATGAACGAGTTGATATATTTTTTGAAAAAATTCAAGTAATGAATATATTTATAAATGCCAATAATTTCATCCTTCCTAACCAACGCATAAGTTTATCGATTTAACCACACACGCCCATAACGCTTCCGGCAGTGAAAATTATGTTCCAATTGCAGCAAAAACCTTCTGTCGTGCACTATTGACTGACATCACACGCTCGACAGCAGGCTTATGGTTGACAGGCCCCGTTGAGCATTCCAAGCGGGGCGCCCTGGCCCGGTATCTGTGGCATCTTCTAGTCGCATGACACATCACACACTTGAGCAGGATGGCGTAAAATACCATAGAGCAGTGAAACCGGAGACTTTTACTGCGTCACGTAGGACCAGTGTGGCAGAATACGTGGCATTCGGAGGTGAATGGCAGGTTTTACTGCTTTTCGCTATTCGTCTTCTTGGCGGGGCAAACATTCCTTCAAGGTGTTTGATGGTTGGATGGCGTTGGTACGCATCCATATTTTATTTCTTCACACGCCGTACAGGGAAGACGTTCAGGCGGGACGTCAATCAGCTAGCAGGCCCCGGAAATGACACGCACCGCACCGAATCTCATAATGGCACACGAAGCCCAAACACTGACTCAGCTGACAATTGGACGAACGGCAACAAAAAAAAAGGCCTCACAACAAAGGTGACCTGCTTTTTCGGAAGGTTGCCCTTTCCTTGTTGTCTTTTCTGCAACATATTGGAGCACTTGAAAGGTGTTCCTTAAGAAGGAAATGACTGCGTGAAGCTGGCAGTACCTCATGAAATATCGCGCACAGTGAGTCGCTGCTGACGTTTATTTTTCACTAAGTCACTCACCAACGCGCGGGAATCGACCATCGTCAAAGAGGAATGACCTAAGAGAGAATCTTGGTGGCATTTTCCAACTGAAAAACAATAACGAATGGGCATCAACCAAAAACATTTCTTCACTCACTCACGAACGTACCATGAACAAGACAATAATCCCAAACGCAAAACGTGGCCAACGGTTCGTCAGGTGCGATCTGATGACTGGTTGACTGACAGGCTAGTGTCTGTTTCGTACCAAGCACCCAGTGACAACGCAACACCAGCAGCATCCTGCATGCTAAACCAGGCGATGGAAAGATATTAAATTTACCTTCTCGTTATTGACGGTGGACTCGCGTTGCCCGTCGACCAGGAGGGCTGGGGAAAGAATCTTTCCGTACAAGCTGCAGTAAGACGTATCGTCGTAAATTCGCATCTTACCACGTTTCCCGTGCATGTGTTCCACTTCACGGTGACGTTTTCACGTCCTTTCACGGTGCGACACGCAAAGACGAAAAAATAATCAATTTAAACGCCACCCCAATACGCAACCAAACACTAAACACGGTCTGCTTGGATGTCATGCTGGTGACAGAGTGAAGCGCAATATGAATTTTCTCACCAGAGAAAACGCCGAACCGAACAGGTTTACGTACCGGTAGCCGGAAGATGTTCGCAGTGAGAAATATTAAACATCTAGTACACTTTGCCAAATGGTTTGACGTCGTTAGGCTGGGCCTGGTTCTGTGGTGCTAACGGTCCGTGGAATGATTTAATTACAAGCGCTTGGCAATTGGCCCTTTAGCTTCGTGACGTAAACAGACGATATGATCGCAGGATGATCACATGCATTGCTCAATGCACGTTGTTTCATTCACAGGTTTTTATTCGGTGGCTGCTCGTAATAATGAATTGACGCACTTGAAGGCATTTATTTGAATGACCTAAATCTTCTGCCAGAACGAAACATTGTTTCTCCTCTTAGAGTGAAAGAGACACATTTACACGATTTATTCTTCCTCGTCTGTTGGGCTGCCTTGTGTTATTCTTCGTGAATATATATTACAACCTTCGTCTTAAATATCCTTAAATAAATTGATCGCAATATCCTCTCAAACTTCCCAAACGGAACTGATTCCGTACCTCGGCTCGGCTTTATTCACAGTCAACCTTTTAAGCCAGGCCCCTCATTGACATATCGATTTTCTCGCCCATCACCGTCTGCGGTCTGCGTTCTCCCATCTGGGAGTGCCAAAAAAACGCGTCCGTCCTTGCTTAAGAAAACCCAACCCAATCACGCTTCGAACAATCTCGCGGGCACTCAACCTCATCGCACATCGCCAGCAGGAAACGGGGATTGATTTCCTGAATGTGATAGAGGAGCAAAAGCTACTGCAAGTGCGGGTTTTCCATGCCCTTCGACAGGGCAAAACAAAAGCTATTCACGGCCCTCTTCCCTTGCCATCCTGCACAGATGTTTCGCCGCAATCCCTTGATTGTACTCCCCCTTTTTCTGGCAATTTCAATTACGCCAGTGATTATTTCACTCCATAAAGTTGAACGGGAATCGGCGGGCTATGATGGCAAAAGCGCTCGACAACAAGCGTAAGACTGGTGCCCGCGGGAATCATATTTTCTTTCGCTTACTCATCCGTATTTAATCATCCACTCACAGCATCTTCTATGCCAGCGACCTCTCCAGCGAGCGGTGGGTGCGAGTGACGGTTACGGTTACGGTTTACTTCCATTTCGCACCGAGGCCTATTTCGATTTCTGCTGGATCGATGCGTGACATAAGGCATAGTTAAGGGGTCGAAAAGGATGGGCACAAATGAATGGCAGCAGTAAATTCCGATGCTGGTTAAAAAGTTAACCTAGCGCAACGAAAACCCATTAACTTCAATACGAGTTCTTTAAATAGATCACCAGCCATTCATTTGATGCCTATTTTACGCATGACATAATGATTTTGTTTTGTTAAGAAGATACTATTTGTTCCTCGTGTTCTTCCTAAGCTACTCTCCTATAAAGTTGAATGACGATGTTCTAGAGTATAAACCTTGCCTCCAAAAGTTTGCTTGCTATATTTCATCACAGTTCCCATTTTCGAAGGAAAAAAAATACAATGTATTGATATAGCAAAATTTACGCTCTTGCCTTTCAACCCATTCGTACTAACTGACCAGCATAAAAAAAAATACTTCCAACAAGACCAAAACCATTTCTCAATTTAATTGCTAGTTGGAAGCTTCCGGAAACCCGAACGAAATGTGATCAAACCTCATGCGCTATCGATCTGTTGCTTGTTTCCTTCCTTTTTCAATCTACATATCCTCTCGAACTTTGGCACTTTTTTATACATACAAACTCAAACCCAAGCACACACTAGTTTGGCCGATCAGTTTCTGCTCCCTGACCCTCGTAACGACTCACCGAAAGGATCCCGTTCCACCACCCTTTACCGCCAACAGGAAACCAACCGTCAATCAGAATCATTTTTCATCCTTGATTGCATCCCACGACCTCGACCCCGGGAGCGGGGAACGATGTTGTGCAAAAGTTGAAGTGGACCTCCCGGAGGTGGACGCTCTTACATCACTTCAGCGTCACGAGCCAGCGAAGTGTAGGTTTCGAAGGTCGAACAGGCAATGGGAAAGCCATAAATGTAGGTTACGAAACCGAATGGTGGATGATCGAGAAAAAAAACAATGTGTAGGTTTCTGTGTAAGCCTTCTCAAATGACGAAGGAGTTACACTTCGATTCACTTCTGTTTTCGTTATCGGTCGTTTTTCACGGGCTTTTCCTCCCGGTTTTTTTTTGTTTGTTTGTGGGCGGCACTCTATCGAAATCGTTCCTGTCAAATCTTGTCCCATCGTTAAAACTTATCTTTGCTCTCCTCCACATCCTGTCTGTTTTTTTCTCATTTTCACTGAACAAAATCTTTGTTCAAATGTTAGAAAGGTGAATATAGACGTGAGAGTTCCAACCAAAAAAAAAACTCATAAGAGGATATATATTGTGAACCGATTGGAACTTTTAGAGCTACGTCTTATTCTTCCTGGGTCTACAACCACTGCAACTCTTCTCGCCAGATCCAATACTATTTCTGTCCTCGCATGACCCTGGCCCGGGGAGCGATGGTCTGCCAAAAATCGTCATCATCCTTCAGCTGTCGAAGAAACGAGGGAAAAATATGAGAAAGAAACCCTTATATTCTCATCCACCTTCTACTTTCCAACCGTTCCGTTTTTTTTTTTTTTTTAAGAACACAATTTTCCACTGACTTGGCACACTCGAACTGAGGAGCTGAAACGGAAAGGGAAAACGTTGGAAGCAGAAATCCGATTACCACCGCCGAAAACCTGATTTGTCCTTGGCCGCGGCTTGCCTTCACTCAATATCGACGCTGAACTTTCCTGACCATTCCTTTCCAGGTTCATTCTCATATTCGTTCCCATTTTTTCTATCCGCCAACCGGATATGTTCTTCAGCCGTGCACGACGCCGAACCTACAGAATAGAACAGAGTTCCGTTTTCCGGATTTACCCTGTCTTTGGACGCTTCTTCGGCTCATTTTCTTTGGATGACGATCCTTAAGGATATACTGCTTCCTGGGGCGTTCTGCAATCGATTTAACCCTCAAAAACGTACGCCTCCAAACTTTTCGCATGTAACTGCTTCAGTTTTTGTGCGCTCTGATGCCCGCTTTCGGTGGCAAGTGAGATTTCTGATTCGTTTTGAACGGCTCGCGTGCCTGACCCCGACCTGCCTATGAAGGGACGGGGTATCGTGGTCGTTATCTAGTGGCGTTACGGTGGAAGCGCATCCCGCAACGATCTCACCAACCAAATTGACAGTAATACCCAGCACTGCGACGCTAACGATGCCCTTCCTACCCCGTACCCGACCGAGGTGCGGGTTTTCCTCGCTTTATTCCGGAGGATAGCAATCGTTAGCCGTTAGCGGTACCCGAGATGAAAGCATCCCGTTTTTCTTGTGTCTCTATCGCTTCATACAGCTTGTGGCTGCCTCGTGTGTTGACCGCAGAAAGGGATGATATAATCCAATTTCAAAATAAAGAATTATGGTCGCATTTATAATCCTTCGGTTTTTGGGGCAAGATGCTCGAATCGCTCGCAGCGCAGATTTGTTAGCCGGTCAGCTTTAACAGGATTTTCTGTGAAGGTAAAGCTAGACATGGAGCCGAGAAGAGGCAGAGAGTTTCAATAACGATCATCTCGATTGCAATCTATGAAACACTTTGCTTCAATTTAAGCGTAATTGTAAAAGTAATGAAACATTTCACTCGTACCTAGAAATATTACATTTAACGATGGTTTCAGCCACTTCTTGGAATGTGGTTGCAGGTGCATCACAAACGTAGCTTCTAGTATGATTTAATTATTTATGATAAAGCGGAGGAAGATCAAGATTTCTGGGACGTAGTTAACTAGAGCAAACTCAACTTCTCGATTCAAGATCTTTTCATTAAAAAATTCTACAAAATCAGCAAAAGTCAGCACTTTTTTCAACCTTTACGAATGCTTAACAAGCTTATCCTAAAATCCCTCCACCGAAGGAAACTTTCTTCACGCTCTTCCAAATCACTTTTTTCCACCCTGTGTACACACAATGGAATCAAACATTCTGTAAGCTCACATACCACCACGTGAGCAACTGCAAAACGTTCAACTTTCCAACTACGACTCAGCACCAAATCAGTGCTCAACAAGCGTTAAGCTTCCCAAGCAAGCAATTGAATATGCATTACCAAGGCTCAAACCGCTCACGTGCAGACTCTGTACCCAAAACAAACCTCAGACGCTCGAAACTGCAACGCCACAGTAACTGTATCTTGCCGCACCCCAGTAGTGGGAGAAAATCAAAGTTTTAACCAAATCAAACAGTGCAACTATTTCCCGTACACAACTGAAAAGCTTGCTGGCGCATCCACGGACAGGCGGGTGGATTTTGCAGATATATCGGTCGAGAAGCATCATTGCCGTTGAATGATGATGATTTGAAAGTGAAGTTCAACTCCGACGCCCGCTGAGTAAGGGAAGTGTGTTTCCGAGAAAGTGAACCACTGTCTGACACTGGGGAATGGCGAATGTTCCGTACCTTTTTCTATCGTGTGCTGAAGATATGTGCAGGGAGTCACTGGGTGTAAGGGTTCCAGAAATCTTTCTTCGCTATTTCTGCTCGGTAGAGCTCCGAAGCCATGAGTTTCCATCCGTTACGCCGGCTTCCCGACGAGGGGGTTGCAAACCGATGGGACACGGACGAGCATACTGGAAAAAGGGGTTTTGTTGCGAATGCTGAGTTTCAGTTCTGCTACTTACACACACACACACACTCACACAGACCAATATACCGAGGCGCTGAAGAATTGAGGACTTAAATACATACTTACAATGTTACGCCTGAATGACTTTCCTGAATTCGGTAAATTAAATTTCAAACCAACCCCTCTCCCTTCCGCCAGTGTCACCTTCACCGCGCCACAAACCATTGAGCACAGGGCCACGTGGGTGAGAAAAACGATGCAATACTCACAAACCGGAAGCTCCGATTTCGCAGCGAAAACGATTTGACAGGACCTTCAGCTACTCGACGAAGGATTGGTCCATTTTTAAGGGATTGGTTTGGAAAGGAAACCCCTTTCACTGTTCCTGTTACACAG
>KB684845.1:0-15507 GCA_000349165.1 Anopheles christyi
GAGAGAGAGAGAGAGAGTTATTAGACTCCGGTCAAAATTGACAATCGATGGTATGCCTGCGAACTGTGGCGAAAATGTCGAAATAATTTGCTTCCACGCCGGCCACCCAACACACGCTCGCAGACAACCAGTTTTGCTAAACTTTATATCGATTCCATTTTCATTTATCCACCGTCCCTCTCTCGCTCTCTCTCTCTCTCTCTTTCTCTCTATTTGTGAACTTCATCGTTTAGTAGTATACGGTTTGGCTGTTTAAAAACCAACCAACTTTTATCCCTTATTTACATAACCTTCACAGTTCGGTTTTTAGCGTGAATGATTAATGTTTATCATGAATGTATATACTTTTTTCTTTGTTTCATTGTGCTTTGTTTTTTGCCTTCTATTCATGTTCTCTTCCTCTTTCTTCAACATTCGATAATGAAATTCATCAATCAGACTTTCAGCACTTTGTCATGTACAATTTTCCCTTTTTTTAACCGTTTCCAAAAGCGTGCAGGCAAAAATTGCAAAGTCAAACGCAAACAATTGGACAAAATCAATCCAGCAAGATCAATTTATTTCGCAACAAAGCAAATCATGCTCCCGTAGCACAAACCCACACACCCAAATACTACCTGTGTTGTGTGCCGTGAAAATATCGCAATCAATTGTGAACCCGCGCGAACTACAAAGAGCTGCACAAAGCAGCTTCCGGTTTTTCCCGTGTTTCGAAATGGAAATGAAAAAACTTTCTAAATTAGTTTCACCTCCCCCACTCCCTCAATTCTTTCCTTTCTTGAGTTTTTTTTTACTTCACAGAAGTTTAAATTTTTTCACTAAACTACAGATTGAGGGTCGAAAAAAAAGGAAATCGTTGAGCACAAAATAAATTAACTGAACGGAATTGTTTTCGAGATATCGTTCAACTTGACTGGACGGTCTTTGCAATCGATGGTGTGCTTCAGCTGTTGGGTGCACAAAACAGAAATGATGGTGATATACGAAAAATTTCTGGTGATATACGAACATATTATTTAAAGAAAAGTGACATTTTCATCGAATAAATCCAAGAGCCTTCAAACGACTATGATGCAATATTAAATTTAAAAAGCAAAATTAGTCTAGAAATACGCCTAAAGTTATGCAATCATCAATATACCATCAATATTTGTGAAAAACACGCCTGGCACGAAAAAACACACAGCATAATGATTCAAAGACAAAGATCCAAAGTTTTAGAACTTTCTTGCAAACCCAATATGCGTCCCACAATCACAAGTATCGAACATTCTAACCTCCAACATTCAATCGACTGCCCGTTAGGCACTAATATTTCGCTCGCCTGTTCATACGCATCTCATCCCGCGGGCACATCGATTGGAGAAAAGAAACCATTTGCAAAAGTTTCTTTTCTAAACCACACACCACCACGTTCACCACCTTTCCAAACCAGTCCAAACGAAAAACGGGAAAGAAAACCACCACCGCAAAAGGAAATGCGGGAAACGCGCCAACCAAATCGCCAACGTGCTGCACCCATCGTCGAGAGCAAACAATTCGCTATCTACCGCAGGCGCTCGCGACTGGCAAACCAGTCAAATGACCACCGTCATCGGTTGGCCAAAACCCGTGAACCCCTTGTTTCGACGGACCGTTTGTGTGTGTGTTTGTACGTTTGTTCGTTGCGGTATGTAAAGAAACGGCTAGTAGCGAGAGAGAAAAAAAACAACGCACCCAAACGCGCAAAACGACAAAAGCTTAATCAAAAGTTCACCACTGGCAAGCTGACTCGTGCTCCCTGTGTCCATTTGTTTGGACCGTACAAGAAAGGGTGAGAGAGTGGAGGGGGCGTGGTGGTGTAGGGAGTCGAAAAAAAGGGTGGTAGTTTGGTACGGGATTCTAAAACTGTACCGTATCAGCGTTTGCGACCGACTGCTGCTGCTGAATGTTTCCCGTGTTTGTTGGCTGTTTGGACGACGGTGCGGCAGAACTTCTTTGCTCGTCATTGCGTGCTTTTCCGATGTTTCACCTCGTTCCGGAAATGTTCGCAAGCTCGCAACACACGCCCTTCCGCACCTTCTCGCACTGTTTTTGTTTTGTTTTCAACCCTCGTTTAAATGTTTTATTCCCGGCGCTACCGTACCGCTACGACCCTTTTCGCTCCACACCGTTTTCCATTTTCTTTCGGTCAAATGCTCCGTACCGTAAGCGAATCCTCGAAATCCTGTCTTACAGCCACGGTGGCGCGCTCTAACTACTTACGATAGTGTTTTCCGTCGAACAAAAGCTTCCCTAAAGAATGATACACAAAGATCCACTCGTTCTTGTTCTTTCGCCTTTTATAGCCCTTTCCCTTTACCCACACCCATGAGTGACAAGAATTGATTGGTTTGCGGGAACCAGAAAACGAACCTGAGCGAAAATCACCACACCACTATTCCATTTTCACTTTGAAAGGTGGTACCATTGCCCCGGGTAAGTTTTTGCCCTCACGTCAAGAGGGGCGAGAGAGTGGGGCTTCTGAACCGTTTTGTGATTTGTGAAGCCCCGAAGAGGAGAAACTATTTCAAACAGTTGTCTTCGGCAGCCGCCGGCCCAACCGCCTATCACACCGTGCAACATCAAGTCGAACATCTAAAACTTGCTCCTTTTGGAACGTCTTTCCCAAACTGGCACCCAGTGAATCGTTTATTCTGCTCTGTGTTTATGTGCTTGTGTATGCATGTGCGTGTGTGTGTGTGTAACGCGTGTATGAATACATTCCGTTCTTTAGGGACAACGCCGTTCCGTACAAACACACAGCGTCGCCATCATTACCGTCGTAATGTCGAAGGGTTCAAACGGGGTAACACATACACAAAAAAATACCGACTCGAGAATGGGTTATGTGCGACACGACATGCCGGGACTCGAGTCAATGGACGTAGTAAATACGCATTAGAGAATGGTAACACACACAAAAAAAAAAAACAACGGGTGCAAAGGATATTGAGCCATTTTTGTATCGGCAAGCCGTGGTCATACAGAGCCGTTTAGAGCATCTTCTCGAGCACACCCCTTCAAAAAGAACATTTTTAGGGGGAGGGGAGCAGAAGGTGAGGGGAAAACCTCTCCCCAGGACCATCGAAACCGAAGAGATTAAGGAAAGCGGTTATATCTTGCCAACCATACGCTACGTTCCCTCCGGGTTGGTTTGGAACCGGTCCAGTGGAAAGTGAAAATGGAGCCATGCACTTGACCCTTATGCGGCTGTCGCTTGTGCGCTTATGCTCCACTCGTGCCTTTCTTACCATTTGCCAAAAAAGAAAGATAAAAACAAAATTGTAAGAATGCCGCTCGAATATCATTTGCTTTCAACCAACAACCAAAAAAACCCCTCGAAAATGGCAATTCGATTCCTTTGCTCATCCTTTGCAAACCCTTTTTACAACACTTTGCCTTCAATCCTTCGAGATAATGAGCTTTTTTCCTCCTCGTGCTTTGCCATACTATCGTTTCTAGCCCATATGTGTGTTTTTGAAGCGGGGGTTTGGAAACGAATAAAACGAACACAAACGAACAGGGTGGCAAAAAATAGCCGTGCCTAAACTCCTAATTTCCGGCAGCTTAACCGGCAGTGCTGCCATCATCCCCCTCTAAAGGACACCACTAAAGAAGAGAACGAGAGAAGAGTCTACAAGTAAAGCAAACCAATTCCGACGGAAGTTGAAGTACTTACGCTGTAAAAGCAGATCGCCGTCCCAAGGTGTCATCGTGTCGACGATGACGTTGCAATCGGGGCCTTTGATCAGGGTGCAGGTGCAGTTGGCCAGCATCGGGGCGTCGGGCTTGGGTTCTTGCTCCTCGTACTTCGAGTATCCCTCGCTCAGCACGATGATTTGATTCATAGTGTTGCTGCTGCTGCTGCTGCTGCTCTGCCTTGCATCAAGCGAGGGAATGAAATTGATTACTTTGGTCTTTTCCACCCTCCCAGCATGGGGTGATGCACCATGTAGAGAACGAACGAAGAGAATCAACGAACTCCTTTTTGTTTTGTTGCTATTATTGTTAAACCCAACGCAACAAACAAACAAAAACAAAAACCGAACGTACGTATCCTTCTGCTGTGTTTCCTTCTGTACATCACTATTATCTTGCACCCGCACACGGAACGGGAAAATGTTCACACGCGTGTGCTTTATTTTTAATTCGCACAAGATGCGCGGATCGCCCCGCTACGTAGAAAGATGACCACGGCGGCAGGAGCGAAAGGAACCGTTTGACGACCGGCACGAAAAAGGACGACGCCAAGTGACGCAGTACGCGTAGCGTTGCACTAATTCCGGACTGGATGAGAATCTCTGGGGGTGGATGGGGTGTGGGGAATGGAGAGTGGGAGTCGGGGGAACGGGTTTTAAGATTTAAGAAATTGGACCTCCACTTTCCTTTTCATTTTTCACTAATCACTGCCAGCCAACACATTTTTCAAACGACCCCCCATCACCACTCCACCCTCCCTTCTCGAGGTCCATCACAAAGCGAGGCGATTTCCGTTCCAGCTGTTTTGCGTTTTCACCCCGGTGCAGCTTCTTCCGATCTCGATTTTCTTTCATCTTTGCCTCGTTTGCTTGTTTTTCGCACACCACGAACTGCCTCTCATCTTCACACAAGACAGAAACACACATTCTAATACACACCACACGAAAAACAAGTGCACATAGAAGGGGGCACTAACAGCACACAGATATATGCGCGCGCGGTAGCGCACACACACACACACACACGCTCCCCACACACTACGGGTTTTTGCGCGACGATTTTCCGTACCGCATTGGAGGTGAATTTTGCACACACATACACAAACGCGCGCGCGGGGAGAGAAATAAAACTACCCCGACCTTTGCCACCACCACGAGCAATCCGCTCTCGTGTCACGGTGTGTGTGTGTGTGTGTGTGGGGAAGGGACTGTGCGTGCGAAGAGGTTAGGAAAAATCGGACCTGGGGTCGTCCACGTACACGATTGACCGCGGTATCACTGCACCTCTGCCCTCTTCACCATCACACTATTTTTGGAGGGGAGGGTTTTGCGGGTGAGCAAGATTTTTTGCTAATGGCCGGTCACGCACATAAACACACGCGCACGCGGTTGCACTATTTTCGCACTGTTTTCCCGGCTGTTTTGCTATTTTCCTTTGGCTGCGTTCCGGTTTTGGTGCGTTCTTTGCAACACGCCAAAAACAAACTCTGTTCGTTCGGGATTGTCGAAGGGCACGATTATAACGATGGGGAAGGGGGGGAGTGTAAGGAAACACATATAGAACAAGCTACGCGTACTACGGTCGTCCGACGTCGTCCGTTCCGGTGCCGGTGATGTCGTTTTGGCTGCCGTTCGCTCCTGCCGAGTGATCAACCTTGACTGGTACATGAAAACGGTGAAAAACTTGAGCCACCCCGCGTACAGGGTTGGCAAAGGCTGCAGTCGGCAAAAGTTGGGCTTTTTATGTTTTTTTTTACTTTTTCGTTTCCCTATTTGCCACCCGCGCGCATGAGGTGGAAAATCGTCATCGTCGTCGGTGAATCGTCGGCTGATCATCGTTGTTCGCCCGCATCGTAGCACTCACACGGAAAAGCGATATCGCTCGTGAGTGTGCACGGAAAATGACAGCAGTGCTTTACTCTCTTCGCTGCATTTTGCTGTTGTTTGGTTTTACTTACCTCTGGCAGAAACGTTGTGTGTGTTGATGAGTGAAGAGGCGATGTTTTTTTTATCTACTGCACTATGGTTTGTGGAACGCACACGATGAACGTATCTGGAAAACAAAAACAAATAGTCAATTATTTAAAAAACGATTTTTGTGTTAACTTGTGCAAGTTTTTAAAACTACTTATGGTATAGCTCGCAATCAAAAGCAATGGTTAAATTCAATAAATAGTTAATAAATAAATCAAATAATCTCAAAAAGGCTCAGGTACATTTGGATGTAAAAGGGATTCACCATATTTTGTTTGTCTAAATTAAAAACATTCAAATTTATTAATCCATTTTTTGACCACCGAAAAGCCCCACTGGCGATGACATTCCAACGCATTGAAAAGCACGCTTTGTCTCTTTCCTTTTCTCTGCAAACAATGCGATGTTATTGGAACTCACGAGTAACGAGTTGTTGTTTTGTATTCCAATGAAGATAAAAGCAACACTTTTTCACTCCAACGATTCTTAAAAAAAAGCTTTAATTTATATTGTATTAACACATATGTCGCTAAACAATATGATGGCTAGCAGATTAATGTTTCGATAGGTTATAATAATCATATTCCATCAAATTAAATTCAAATTAAAAATACATCTTCATGCATCACCAAACGTAAAGAAAGACCCTCTTAGCCCATAACTTAAACTACAGCAGCAGTACCAATTCAACGCATACATTCAATTCAAACCCGCCACCAGAGCGGTTCAAATCTTCCGCACTGTGTTGCGATTTTCGCTTCGTCTCACTACTGACGTCACGGTGGCAACACAACCAAATAGCCAGCAAACGTGAAAGAGTGAACAAACTTAACGCACGAAACCCAAGGATAAGTATGTGGGCTGCGACCAAAACTAACCCCTATTGCATGCAACATAGCTTATGCTTGCGATGAGTTTTGCGTGCAAGTTTAACACATTCAAAGCAATGGAGACGCTTTCTGCTGTGGTGGGATGTTAAATTGCCTAACGATTTTTAGCAAAATGAATCCATTCAAGGCATTAATGAGCAGGATCGTTGCAAAGTGAGAAATAAAAAACATATTTTTAATTAAACGTTTGATACCGTAATTGAAAAAAATACGATTAATTTAAAAGCCCATGTCATTGCTATTATCTGTTTGCTTCATCCAAATCCAATCTAAAACACTCATCCCTTATTCATTACAAATAAATCACTTACATGCAAGATTGTCAATCTTCCAGCAAACAACAAGTTCCCACGTTAACTTGGCGCTCGTTGCGTTAAAAAGTCCTTCAATGCCTTCAACGTTTTTTTTTTTTTGGCTTTGAAGTTCAACGACAAAACCCAAACATAGATTACAACATAATCTACCCGCGCCAAGGGTGAGTATTTACATCGTGCCCTTGTCCCATCAGGTTCAGCACGACGATTGAATATCAATAGATGCGTCAATACGCGCGCACACACACACATACACACTCAATTATAAGTAAGCCCCCTTTCAATCAATGAGGGGTATATGAACGGTACACATATTGCGACGGAAGGAAGGAAGGATGGAACAGTTTTTTAATTATAATTTCGCTCCGTTGCACCTACGGTCACTGTGCCAACGAAACCCGCAACGCCCGCTACCCGCTTTCCATCTCAAATCGGTCAACAACGAGTCGACTGGTACGTCGACGACGACGAGTGTCGTTAAAAGCTGCAGGTGCATTTTTGGGATCATGGCCACACAGTGTACGATTATGCCCGCAGTCTAGGCCCGCTGTTATTTGCGCTTGCCTGGCGTTTTTGTTTACCCCCTTTTCCAGGTTATGCGTGAAGATGAGCTGATCAACTCCGATTATGGCTACGGGTTCACCGGTAATGTGTCATGAAGGAGAGAGAGAGAGAGAGAGGGCCCGTGTACGTACATTTCTACCCGGCGGCAAACGCAATGAGTCTTCACTGCGATGCAATAGGCGCTTCAAGCCATACCCGTGCGCCTGCCCAATGTGCAACACAGCTGTGTAATGCCGCATAGAATTAACGTACTGTGAAGGCACGCTTGGTGCTGTGTGATGTGCATAGGGCGCCCACATCCAATCTAAGCCCTCTTTCGCAATCGATCGATGCCTCCGAAACGTGTCCGATTCCGACTGGTAATCGTGGTGTGCAGCGGGACGAGGGCCATGACGTGCGCCCAGGGCATTCGGCGCAGGGCTTCACATCGCGCAATCGCACGTCACGTAGTCCTAAGCATTTCCTGTACGCATTGCACCGCCTCCCCCGGATGGTTTGATCGCGTCTCAAACGCTTGAGCGCTAACAACTATGGTTTGCTGAAGTGGCCAGAACCTAATGTGGTACCTTGTCAGCACCAAACCAAATTGAACGCAGGGAGGTTGTTTAAGCCCCCATTTCAAGTGTTTGATCAAACAAATCGCTTGCAGTGAAAGGATGATGCGAAGCCCCAATGCAATAACTATGAAGTGCATTCGCTAATAATATTCAGAACTGCCTCCGAAATGTCATTCTGCTTGAAGATAGCTTTCTTCATGCAAAACGTCCATCCAGAAACTGCACACTGGAATGAAGATGAACTGTTAAGTAACCGGAAATCCAATGTGTAACAATCGATAAAAGAGCACTCACGTATTTCACAAATACACAACACCGGACACTGGCGCAGCAAAACTTCGTAATCGGATGCGATCATCATGCCCGGATCGTCCGGTGATTCCAACGTGTCGCCGTCTGGGCACCACCGAAAAAAAAAATTGCTAAAATTTCATCCTTCGAAAGTTAACCGACCAGTACCAAGATTGCCGCGACCAGGACGCCAAAAGAGGGGAAGAGATTACACGGTTACGATTGCGATAATCCAAACACCAGCAACAAAAAAAAACGTCATCGTCGTGAGAGTGATAATGAACAGGCTGGCTGCTACCTATTCCCAACACTCTCGCGTCGCACAGACGCCCGTACCGCGAGATAATGTATCCATCCCCGTTCTCTCTCTCTCTCTTTCTCCCTCCGCGCGGTAAAATGACAACAACACATCGACACCGGATTCATCTTACCAATGGGCAACCGGCACCGGTGCACCCCTGCTGTCACCTGTTACATAAATGTTGATCACTTTCATTTTGCATTTTTTGTCAGCCCAGTCTTTGCTCCAGCTGGAGAGAAAAAAACACACGGTGAACCCTGGGGAGGTGGGTGGTATTTCCCTTCTGGTTATGTTACTCAGTCAGTAGGTTTGTCTGCCGATTTTCGACTCACCTTGCCCTGTCGATGTTTAGGGACGCTTAGCGAGACGCATGATTGAACGTCCGTTTCATCCGGCGACAGAATCGTAACGTTTTGCATGGCTGTAAAAACGCACAGTAGTGGCGAACGCATGGCATGAAATATATGGTGTATCGGTTCGCGCGCACCGCATCTCGTAAATATACAGGCAGGAGTTGATTGATTTGGCGAATTAATTCCTTTGCTAAACAAACGCTTAATCATCCTGGACAAAAGCATACATTATTCACGTTTTTTTGGCAAGTTGTTTATATTTACATTCGTTAGGGGAAGGAAAATAACGCCACCCATCATCAGCAACCTTGGGTGAAGCTATTACAACATTTTGGTACATTAGCACCGAATACATTAAATCAACCTTTCCGCATCACTAAGGCACGTGCTAAAGTGTTTAAGTAAACGAAATTTATCAAGAGGATCATCTCAACAATTCCCATTTTCGCGTCGTACGTGCTAAAATGTTTGACACTTTTGCCAAACGTCTATATTATTATACTTCCAAAGGCAAGAGTGTAGACAGACTGTTGCCGTTCGGGAAAGGAAATTCGGAAGCAAACAGTAACCGGACCGGGCGGAAAGTGTACGAGAAAGTGTACGAATGCAGCCAACAGATGACAACAAGTTTGCACGATTATCACAACACGTGTTAATGGGCTAAGTAAACCCCTCTTTACTGGCATCATCACGCACAGTAGCTGAAGACAGAACCAGTGTCTGTGTGTCTATTTGGAGGCGATTATGATGGTCCAGCTTTGGTTTCGAAGCAGGACATAAGTCTTCGATTACTGGATGCACTGCCAAAGGCAACTCTTGTCCCTCTGCGCATTGTTGCACCACCACCATTCTCGATTACGGGGTTAGTAGTGGAGTAGCACTTAGTAGCACACCTCATCAATTTGCCCCATTACAGTAACAATAAACCGTCCGCCGAGGTATTTACACACAGGTGGGGAGAAAATGGAGCACATGCCGATGTTAACCCGCGCACCCCGCTTTTGCAGAAAGTGCGTTAACAGCCGCATAACGATGCACTGGCACGATTACGGTCTGGTGTAAAAGGGACCCCCATACATACATACACGAGCTCTATCGCTTTATGTCGTTTTTGACGGCAAGGAAAATAAATTGTGCCAAATAAACAAACCTTAACTGTTGCGAAAAGAAAGGACTTGTGGCGAAAGGTTGCCCAGGTCGACCGACCACTTGCTTCCAGCTTCCCAAAGCTCCAGAAATCTTGCGCCCAAAACATATCCAACCATCCCCGAAAACGGGCGCACCGGTACCCTCACTATTATTACGTAATGCGGTGCCACTCGCCGTTGATTATGACATTTCTAAATCACATAACCTCCTCACCTTCCGCTTGATTGCGGGAATGGCTAGGGGAGAGAGTGGCTGGAAAGAGGGAAATGCCTCATCTAGCACTCTTTCTCTCCCTCTAACTCTCCTTCTCTCTCTTTCTCTCGTTCTCTTTTTCTCTTCCCATGTATGTCGGGTGCCATCTAGCGCCGCTTAAGCACCGATCGTTAAGCATGAAGATAAAGTTCACCACTAACAGGTAGAAGCAACCAGAAGGACGGAGCAAACCATGCTGGCAACACTGGCCACGAACAAGGGGCAAAAAAACAATTTAAAACAAAAAAGCTTACTCGCTCGCCCAACGAGCACTGGGAATGGAGGGAGCTGCGAAGTACCTACCATCAAAAGCAATTACTTGCAGCAGTTGTTAATCTACTTCTTCTTCTTCTTGAGCATTCCACCCCAAACACACACAGGCTGACTGGCTGTCTACCCCTAACGGGCTGGATAACCGTTTTGTTTTGCCTATGTTCGAGTTTATGCTGCTTTGTGACGGATCGTCGCTCGGTTTTTTTCTCTCTCACTCTCTGTGCGATTACACTAACGCTAAAACACACTAGTGACACAGAAAGGCCCCTCTGGTACGATCCGGCGAGGAGACGATAGTTATGCGCCTGATCGAGCATACGAGTGCACTACGGGATGCATGTGACGAAAGAGGCCTCTTGAGAGGCTAATGCTAATGCTTCCTTCACACAGGGCTGGCATCTGTGGTTATGGTTTGTTTATGTTTTTGAGATGTTACTCTCTCTCTATCCCTCTCTTTCTTTCTGTCTCTCTCTCTCTCTGTATTTCTTGCTTACTTGTTTGAGCAGTTAATTCCCTTTTACAATTCAAGCTTCAATTTACTTTTCCCTTCTTTGTTGTGGGGATTTTATTTTGGATGTAATTCAGCTAAGGTTAATCTCTTAATCTCAACCAAAATTGTTTTGTATAAATAAATGATTGCATAGAATATTTTTGTTGAAATAAAAGCAAGGCAAATGAATAATAAAAATTTTAATAATAGGAGTATATTATACAACGTACTTAAAGAAAGAGCACAGCAAGCCTACCAGTGTGTAAAACAGTATTAGTACAATAAACACATCAATTGAAACACAAATACAAATAACCGAAACCTTTTACTTTCTCTTACAAATTATGCCAAATAATTGAAGAAACTGATTTAAGCTTTTATTCAATCGATCATTTCCCACGCATAATAATGCAAAGAGCACTTTTTTTCACATCCGCAAAAAAAGAGTCTCTTCCTCTCTCTGCGCCATCCAGTGACTAATCGAGCTGTTACTAATTTCCATCATTTTAGGTACTAATTGGCAAATCATTGACGGAAAGAGATGCGTACTTTCTAGCACTAATAATTGTCATGAGGAGCGTATTATCGTTTTCACGTTCGAGGTAGTACAGGAAACACGCTGAACAGTCGCGGAACTCATTGCATCACGTCTCACAATTTGCTCCATTACTCACGAAACGGTATGGAAGGAAATTATAAAACGCAACAAAAAAATAAAAAAATAGGTCGAAACATAATTTATCATAAATATAAAATTATTAAATATATATGATAAAAGAGCAGCGAACCATTCTTAGATTAATGATACGAAATTTATCAGCGGTCACGTGCCACCATGACGTACAAAATTAATCGTTCGAGATATGCTGCTGATACAAATGTGAACTAAATCGCACGAAATGGGCAACACTTGATCATGGACCGAAGATTGAGGGATCGTTAACCACCCCTGGTGTAGCTATATTTTTCCTTTATAGCGTTCGGTTTGTCGGGGATCTCTCACACAATTTAACCAGTTTTATCCAGTATCCTACTGATGGAAACTTCTTTTTTCTTAATCAAATTGTGCGCTCGGGTTAGGTCAGCTGTCGCAATTATCCTACTAAAACGCCATCCGATTGCACTTAACAAGCGCGCTCTTTAAGGAATCGGACTACCAAGGACAGGATCAAGCGAGAGGGAGAGAGAGAAACTACTGGAAGACCTTGTCGGTCAGTGGCAGGCCGAAAAAATGCAAAGGCACAAACCTACTATCGAGGTCAAGTTTGACGACGATACCGATGCTTCTGCCCACTTCTCCCTTAAACACTTTCACACCGATCCAACCTTCTCTGATGAACCGACCAGAAACGCCGAATATTTTAAATTCAAGCACGAAGACAACGGGACAAATAAAACTACTACTACTACAACACGTCCATGTCCGTTAGGTTGGATCGGCAATTCCCAGCGTGCCACACTTAAGAAGCTACCTCGAGCAAAATGCTTTCAGCACCGATGGTGACGACGATGACGGCCTTCCTCACAGGCCCATCGTTTGGTTCCTCGAAAACAAAAGCCCCCTCGTTCGTCGCATTTTCCCTGCCATTAAGGTGGTGTTGCGCAACGGCAGCTTAATTATTAATTTTGTGCACACCCGCACACGCACGCACGCACGCACAAATGGTCGCAGAAGCTGGTGGGCCCGTCCCTCCAACGTCTAGGAGCATCTTCAAGAGGGACAGGTTTTTTAACGTTCGTTCCAGCTGGAATGTTCACCGAAGTCAACCAGTGTAAAGGACCGACTACTACTTCGGCCTCGATCAGATCGACGAATGAAGAGTTTTATCTTTCCTCTCCATTAACGATCCGTTCCACACTTTTGCTACCCTTTAGCGATAAGGAGAAGAAGAAACAACTATTTTGTTAAAACACAATACCTGATCACGCTCGCTAATTTAACGAAAATTAAATCTGCTATTCAAATCGAGCTTCGCATGCTTATTGAAATATGAATTTCAATCATTCTGCAGTACCGTATCGATTCGGTGCTAAATAGTTGTTTGATTAACCCCATGGTGGTGACGACTCGCTGTTGTTGCTGGTCGCCCGGGGTCGTACAGTGTTGCACGATGCGTACTACTGATTCACAGCAAACAATAATTTCACAACGTGAGACAACCGTGTGCTAAAGCCAAAACACACCAACGCCAAGGTAACGCGAATGGCCGATGATCATCACACTGTTTTGTTTAGCAGAATAAAAATGTATCTCAAACAATATTTTATTGTTGTTTTGCAACACCCAGCCTAGAATTTTGAGGAAACAATAGGTAATAAACTGCGGGAGATGGCTTACCGTGCCTCAGATGTTGAACGTGCCATTTATGCGGATTTTTTTACTTCCAAGCGAACCATGCGATCGCATAAACTCAGTCAAAATGAACGACTTTCAATTCATTGTCACATTTTTAGACCAAAGGACAAATAAATGTGTACTAATGATTTTTAAGTTCTTATCTTGCTTTGAGTTATGCTTGTGAATATTTTGTGCTGTTCTAAATCAACAAATTGCTGTTTGAAAGGTAAGAACAGGTGGGTGAGTTATAGATGATAAATATGTAAACAGGATTTTACGGAAGGTTGCACATTTCAACTAGGAAGTCTGTACTTAAAGAACCATAAAATTGTTGCAAGTATACTGCTAATCTTAGTGAATATATCATGATCGTAACATGTAAATTTTTCATCTTTTAAATGTTATAATATGAGGAAAAGACATGTCACGACCATTGAAACAAATACTTTGCAATGAAAACTAAAAAATGATGTGAGAAGTTCATCAAAAGCAACAAGTCAAAGGTTCGTCGCTTGTTGCCAAAACGCGGAAATTATTTCATTTTATTCATATTCTCACGATGATTCATTCAAGAAATAAACTCAAAATCCCCCTAACCAAGAAAACTGCTTCTCATTCTATCAATGCTGGAAATGCCACAGACCTTCGATAATTCCCTTCTTTATTTTTCAACATGACGACACAACAACCTCAAACGGATACGATGCGTCTTTAGTTTTTTGATTTTTTTTATTTGTGTTTTCGTCAAATTCTTACCTATGCAAATGAAACTCGATTTACCAACTGAAAAAACGAACCACTCACACACAACCTTGGCTCACTGTTTGCTCACGATCACGAACCCGCAAACCGATCTCGCACGGACGACTTTGCACTGCACCGTGTAACGCAGCATCTTCAACGTAACGCGATCTCTCACAAACTTTCTCCACTCGGGTTGCCCACGAAGCTTCCGCACGAGAGATTGCGGATCTCGCGCGCGGATTTGAAGTGCAAATAACAAAACCCCAAAAACACATCTACATACATACTGCTCCCAGAGCAGGCCGTAACCGTCTAAAACCAGTTCGCCACCACCGCGAGAGAGACTGCTCGCATAAGGGCGCGAGAGTAAGTGCCGCAGAGGCAGGCCGCCTTCGTTTCGACTTTTGATTTCATAAAAGCACGATCAACACAGCGCATCGCAGGCCAGTCGCTGAGAAGTCGTTGCGGAGTGAGCACGTGTGCTAAAAGTGAGTCTCCCCACCTATTATCCCTCCCTATTTTTCTTTTTTTTTTGTTTTTCTGCTTTGCTAAAGCCAAAGTGAAGTGCACAGAAGAAGAAAAAAACAAGTGTCTGGGTAACACACCAGAAGACGAGCAAGAAGGCTGAATGTAATGTATAACATTCGGTAACAATGGCAAACCAGTGACTTCATCGGGTGCGAGGAAATTTAGTTCAATTTCGGTGCAAATCTGTGTGATTCGGTAGTGCGCGAGGGAAAATTCATTCCGTGACCAACGTGTTCCGTTTGCAAGTGCAATTTAGACACACGCTTTATTTTGTATCACTGTTGCATTGCATAGTGTAGTATAAAAGGGGTTGTCTTTCTTTCTTATTTGTGGATGTGAATTCCGTGGTGTATTATTAAATCCTTTATTATTTTTCTTCTTAGCGCATTTTTAACTTTGGTGATATAGTGTTTAGTAAGTGAATAGTAAGTGAATACGTTGTGAAGTGATTGAAGAGCTTAACATTTTTGAACCAATCCAGCAAGCAAACAACCGCAGCACATTAGGAATTCAACTATCGTTTACACGTGGTGCACCTTATGTTTAGTTTTGTGTAAAACCTCACACACCCGGTACGGTGAACGAAACAAAGATGAATCTCTGCACCACGACAGTTCGCTCAGCAAGGTAGGTTTTTCTATATCGTTTTTTCTGTGTTCTGTGAATATCGCACACGTGCGAAAAGTGTTGCTGAACAGAAAAAATAAATATGTTCAGGAACTTCAATTTCATTTTCATACAACATATTTATTCACTCGTTGTGGATCGTT
>KB684856.1:0-15055 GCA_000349165.1 Anopheles christyi
CGCGACAGTTCCTCGTTCACGATGCAATGATCCAGGTAGGATCCGCCGAGCCCTCCGTACTCTGGTTTTACCGTCACACCCAGCACTCCCATCTCGCCCAGCTTGCGCCAGAAGCTACGCATCTCCCTGAATAGGTACAGGTTAGGGGAAAATTCGGTATTTATAATTAATTTGAATGATTGATTCGAAAACAAACATGATTTGAATAATGCTTAAACAGCACAAGTTAGAAGATGTGAATGATCAATTAGTAATTGATTGCTTGTCTAATTAGGTTCTCCCACTGCATTACGCAACATTATTATTCGTGTTCGTACTAAACGTTGGAAAGCAATTGGAATCTTACTTGAACTCATTTTGTTTGTCGATTTCTTGGGCCAAAGGGGCCAATTCTTTTTGCGCAAAGTTGAAGACGGTTTGGCGCAGCTGAAAGAATTAAATACAAAATTACCACCTTGTTAAAGCTCGACCGCAATCCCCCCTTTACCTGCTGCTGATCCTCCGTCAAACCAAACAGGTACTCATCGATTGGATAGTGCTGCATGGACCGGGCGGGTACAACCAAAGATCCACCCCAGGCTCTGTGTTGGCTCGATGCCAACCTACCGGACAGAAACCTTGCCGCAGTTGTTAGGTTGCGTATTGCTGACATTTTGCCCTTCCTTGCTGCCTTACGATCTTTACGGAGCGATTCTGGTGTTCGCACTAACAACGCAAAACAACACAACACTCACACACAAGCACGGAAGGCACGAGAACCGCGTGGCGTATTTTGTGATACCGTACAGGGAGAGGGCTTTTTACAATTGATATGCGGTGGCAATCGGATGTTTGGCACCTTGGTTACAATATGACGTAGAGCAAGGCCGAAAGTAAACCTGCTGAGATGCGCGCGCTCCCAATCCAACCAAATCCCTGAATTCACATTCGTTTGATCGAAGCGCTCGCAACAAGTGGACTGAGCGGTTCGTTCTCCATGGTGGGGGTTTTTCGCGACTCATGATACGCGACCCTTGCACGCACACATTGTAACTCGTCTCGCGGAACATCACGCGCTGATAGTACGAGCTGCTCCTCACCCTTGGTTGCTGTCGTGAATGCAAATTGGGGCGTCGGTAGAAAAATGTATAAAGAGCGATTCACAGGCTGTTCTGGGGGCTTGGCATGTAAAACATGTCGTGAAAAAGATGCTAAAAGAAAAAAAAATAATTCAGAAGATAAGTTGTGAGTAGTTAAGATCATCAGTTTTGTTTCATTTTTCCTCAAGTAATTCAGCATTTTTATTGTTTTGCTAAATTTAACAAAATATCAATACGATATTTGATACATGAAGCTGGCAACACTGCATCAGCTGCCAAGTTCCATAATTGCATCAACAAACGGTTTGACGCTACACAAAAAGATAACAAAACAAAACATACAGCGATGAAGGTAAACAACTCGGCAATCTCATTTTTCCTCGAATGTTGAACAGTGTTTCGTAGTATAAGCCCTATTGCGAGTTTTTACACTAGTTCAATTGCGAATCGTACGTAGTATGGTAGAGATGAATGGCAACATGATGGTGAAATGTGAACCAACTAGTGAAGAAGCGGACCTGTTCAATAGCCTTGTTGCGTCCGGTGACGATGAGCAGCAGCAACTTCAACAAGAACTTCGGTTTCTCTGCCTGTACAAACTAAAAGTGGCCGAAGAAACAGTCGCAATACTGGAAGGTACACTTACTTAGCATAAAAACATATTACCTTTATTATACTGTCCCCTTTCCCCCTTACAGAGCAACAAATTGATGTTGAGTGCATGCGCAAAATGCGCATCGAGGACGTGGACGTACTGTTCGAAGGAAAGCCGCTTGGTTGGAAGATTTTGTTTCGCGAAGCATTTCTCGAGTGGCGCCAAGAGATAGGGCTGCCGTGCCAAAGCATTAAAGCAATAGGCTGTCGCAAACGGTGCAATAATTCAGACGACTCGCTGGGGGAAATTCAGGTGAAGCAACAGCAACAATCCTCACAGCTCTGGGACGATTGTCAACCACCGTCGTCGGGAAAGCTGTTCAGTGAACGGGAAGCGAATGCACCCTGTGATGTCGCTCCAGTTTCCTACCGCATGTTTCAGTGGCCGATGACGCCGGGCTCACTGAAAGACATCCTGAACAGTAACCCACTCGGACGGTCCATCCTGGCGATGGGATGCCTGGGAGGGTTGAGCAAACCATTACAGTATCAGCTAACGGCCATCATTATCGACTACCATATGGAGTTTGAGCAGAAAATTACCACGCCACAATTGGAAAACTATGCGTACTGCATAACCACACTGTTGCCTCACGAAAATGCGGTAAGCGTGGTCATGGAGCCAATTCAAAAGTCATCTCTCTTTGGTAACAGCAAACATTACTTAAATCTCATTTTAGCTTACGTATCACATTCCTCGTGGTCCCAACAGACGAAACCCGGGAGGGTCGCTTTATTCTCGTTTTATCAACCAAAAAATTAGCAAAAAAGCTCTTGCCATCGGAAACTCTGTTGCTACTACGTAAGAGTTGGGAGCAAGCGGTTAGCCATTAGCCAAGAACATTCGACCACCGGGATCTACAGTCTATTATTTATTTCCCATTTTGCTCGCTCTGGTCGAGCATGTACAGATATGTATTATGTTTCTCGTAAACCAAAGCTAAAAGTGAGTTGTGTGATTAATAGAATTATTAGGCTATTTTATATGGATCTGTGTGTAAATGTGTGATCCCCGTCAAGAGCATTCGTGAGGCTGAGGAGTTCGTGTTGTACTGTATCAAGTGTTCAAGAACTTAACGTACTAATGACTAATGTGTATGTATGCGTGCTACTTACTTAATATGTATAGATGTAGTCGCAAAGGTTGTTTAGCAATTATTCCAATCTCTCTACATCCCTAGACTTCTTGAAAAAGTGTCTTTCAACGACGGAAGGGATAGCTACGAACGAGCGTTCAAAGCTACATAATAAACTAGCGTAAGTATTTGAAAAGTGTTTGATTTTACCATTTTTCAAATAATAATAAATAATGAATAAGAACCTTCCAAAAGTGTTCTGAAAGATAAAGAATGTCTGGTATTTATTTGTATTTGCACCTTCTCGCCACGTTCGATGCGTGCGTGTAGAAGACACTTCATCTGCCCGTTTGACGTTTAAATGTAAACAAACAAAACAAACACGCTGACAGCTGATTACACCCAAGAACTTGGGACGCTGTGGTGCACGAAAGAAGAAAATTTTGCTCGTGATCGTAAGTACGAGTGGTGTAACTTTGTACAATTTCTGACTGACACATTCCTCCCTCTAATTGCAGCACTACTAATTATGCCATCGTTTGATGTGCAGCGCCAGCGAAGGATAATGTTTGCGCTGGTAGCGCTGTAAAAATCTAACTGCCGACAAAGCAACACACACGTTCGTTCTGGTGAGACGGAAGAACACGTCGGAGCTTGTTGTTATGTGTTGACTATTTTCAGCAATCGTAGACGGCACCCTTCCCATGTGTGGTGGTACGCAACTCGATAAGATAAGGTACCTGATTGATCTCTCCCATCCAACCAACAACGAACAACGGACTCAGTCGGGGGCCCATTCAGCAAAAGCGTTCAAAGATTAGATACGCACCTGCTGTAATCGGATTAGGAAGGTAGTGCACGCTTTTGGAGTCCCATTTGCCTCACGATACAGGCAGTCAAAGCAAGTGCCAATCATAGAAAGAATTTGGTGAAAACGGGAACAACAGTGAAAGGTGAACTTTGTACCCGTCATCAGTCGTGATATTACAGGAATGAGCACTGGTGGGATGAAAAAATTCGGCGATCTTGTTGGTTCGATAGACGAGGGGACCAGCTCGGCCCGATTTCTACTGTTTCGTGCGGAAACCGCCGAAGTGGTATGTTTCCACCAGAAAGAGCTACGCCTGATCTGCCCCCAGGAGGGTTGGGTCGAGCAAGATCCGAACGAAATTCTGAGCGTCGTGTACGAATGTATCGAGCGTACGTTGGAAAAGCTGATCGAGCTGGGTGGCAATCCGCAGAACGATATCGTGGCGATCGGTGTAACGAACCAACGCGAAACCACCATCGTGTGGGATCGTACGACCGGCGAACCGTTATATAATGCGATCGTTTGGCAAGACATGCGAACGTCCTCCACGGTTGACCAACTGCTCGAGACGGTTCCGAACAAGACGAAAAACAAAAACTACCTTAAACCACTCTGCGGCCTCCCACTGTCGCCTTACTTTTCGGCGGTCAAGCTACGGTGGCTTATTGACAACGTGCCGAAGGTGAAGGGTGCTATCCGCAGTGGGAACTGCCTATTTGGAACCGTTGATACATGGCTGATCTGGAATCTGACCGGTGGTTCGGATGGTGGGGCCCATGTAACGGACGTTTCAAACGCATCACGCACAATGCTGATGAACATCGAGACACTCAAGTACGACAAGGCGCTTATGAAGTTCTTTGATGTGCCAATGGAAATACTACCCGATATCCGATCCAGCTCGGAAGTATACGGATTGATCAAGTTTAAACCGCTACAGCACATTCCGCTGGCCGGGTGTTTGGGCGACCAACAGTCAGCCCTTGTCGGGCAGGAATGCCTAACGCGCGGACGAGCAAAGGCAACGTACGGTACGGGCTGTTTCCTACTGTACAACACCGGCACGGCTGTGATCGATTCGTACCACGGGCTTATCTCGACGGTCGCGTATCAGATGGGACCGGATGCGCTGCCCGTGTACGCACTAGAGGGTTCTGTAGCGGTTGCCGGTGCCGCCCTTGGCTGGTTACGCGACAATTTGAACCTGATAGGTGGCGCTTCGGAATCGGAATCGGCCGCTCTGGAGGTGGAGAACAATGGGGACGTTTACTTTGTCCCAGCGTTTAGTGGACTGTACGCACCGTACTGGGATCCGGAGGCACGCGGAGTGATCTGCGGCATTACGGAGGACACACAGCGTGGACACATTGTACGGGCGGCACTGGAAGCGGTTTGCTTTCAGGTGCGCGATATACTGGACGCGATGAACAATGACAGTGGTACGCCGCTGCAAAAGCTCAAGGTGGACGGTGGTATGACGGCCAACGCGACCATGATGCAATGGCAGGCGGATCTGATCGGCCTGGATGTGTTGAAACCCAAGTTTGTCGAAACAACGGCGCTGGTAAGGCTAAGGAATTGTTATCTTGAAAAAGTTGGTTTAATTGTTCGTGTGTTTTTTATCCACCAGGGTGCTGCCATGGTAGCGGGACGTGCCGTCGGTAAATGGGACATCGAGAATGTAAGCGTGGAAAGCGATAGTACCGTCTTCAAGCCGCAAATCAGCGAAAACGAGCGGGACGTACGCTATAAACGTTGGAAGATGGCCATAGAACGGGCCGTCGGTTGGGACAAGTGTCTGTAACTAAGAAATGGAGCGCAGTTGGAATGGAGGATAGAATTAACAATTACGATATCTTTACTGGACGATTATGAAGCTTGCGATAAGGTTGGAAGGGGTAGTTAGTGTGATAGGGACTTCTAGTTGTAATTACGTAAAATAAAACGCAATATGAAAATAAACCATCAAAAGAGAAAATGTATGCTGACGGACGGCATCACTCACAGTATCGGCTTTCGTAATCGGATAAAGCACCACACCCAGCGGAATTATGGCACGCTTACACAAATCGATGTTTAAAGGCTTTATAATGTCTTATTTATTTTCGCTTGGTATAAAAAAAGATAAATCTGTATATATGCGTTGAGAAACGTAGGAATAACGATCGCACAACTGTACGAAACACAACCGGGGATCGAGAGGGGAAAAAGGGACATTGGGTGTTGATGGTTTATTTTATTTGTTTGGTAGTGGATAAGCGCATTTAAAAAAAAATGTAACAAAAAACTAGTATAATCAATATCAATAATGGTTAGTTTCATGAGTAGAAATAGCTGGAGTGACGATCGTCAACCGAGTCGCGTTATAAATAAGAGGAGTCACGTCACGACGGATTGTGTTAATCAGTAACGAAATCAAAACTGTTCAAAACAACGCGTATGATTAGCAGCATAGGGAAATAAAACATAATAGTTGGAGATATAGCATGTGAGTTCAGCTTTATATACATAATACAATCCTAAAGCGCCAATTGAAACAAGAGCGAATAAACGTTCGTCAAACTTGTTGATCACACATTGAGAGGAGAAATGAGCGAGAAAATTATGATATAAAAAACGAAAAACTTCGAGGACAATAGTCGTTTCTTTAGCGAGCACCATCAATCGGCTAAACACATAGACGTAACACACACATACACACACACAGGATGAAGAGTCAGTGGAGAAAACAGAACGGCTCACATAAACACCGGAATCCGATCACTTAAGATATTGGATTTTCTATAAATCATGAGAAGTTGCTGCACAAATAGCTGTTTTTACATACTACAATCCGGCCCCGGTTTTTTTTTCGTGCATCGAAGAGATGATGACTGTAACCAGGCATGGAGTATGAAGAGGCAGCTAGTAACATTTGTAGTAGTAACCCTACTGTGGTTCCTCTTGACCAAGCATCCCGATCTCGTCTCCGTTGGGCAGTCCGCCGATGGCACCTTCCTCACCGTCTAGCAGTGCGTCGGGCCGCATAAACGGTTCTGCGTCTGGTTCGTGCGATATTTCAAAGTGCCGCTGAGGAAGCGGATTCCCGGCTGCGGAAAAATGTTTCAGAAGAAAGGGCGTAAGTTTTGAAGCGTCCATGAACGGCACGACCATTTTCCTTTAGTTCAACTTACCCGAATCGAGCTCGAGCGCTGGATCGGCGGTCGCCTCTGCAAGGTTAGTGACGGATTTCGACTTGACACACTGGAAGTCAACGTGGCGGCTCTTGGCTTCCTCCTTCTCCCAAGACATGTGGATGAAGGGGCGCTGCAGGTAGTTGTAGATTACCTCCATCCGACCGCTCGGGCGCCGCTTGATCTTTTCCTTGTAGGTCGGATAACCCTCGATACCGAGCCGGATCTTCTTGAGCCCCCGGTCCTTCAGCACCTGTTTTGCGACGTCCCGGTTTTCGATGTACTTGAAGAACCGGTACATGGCCGTGTTGGCGACCGTTTGGCAGTCTTCCTCGCCCATCTGCGGCGGATACTCAGCATCCCAGTCGATGATGTCGTCTGCGGATGATGAATTCCTTGTTTAAAATTTTCTTGAGTAAGGTGGGGTAATCTTTAATCTTACCCTCTGAAAGGACCACAATATGACATTCACGGTGTCCTTGCCTGGCGGCATCAACCATCAGCGGTAGGATCAGCTGTTCGAGGAATGCCTCGAACTGAATGCTCGCCCCTTCGTTGGACAGTTCGTGTAGTAGGCCGCGCAGATTCTGGCAACGAATTGTGTTTGCGTTGAATGGGATCAGCAGATAGTCGCACGCTTCCCGCAGTTCCTGCACAGAAACCGTGGGCGGGCAGCGTACCACCCCGGACAGGTAGAACTCGAGGATGGCCCGGAAGACGCTGCGCGAAATACCTTCGGCCACCTCGTACTCGCCTCGCTCGTTCGGATGGGTAAACTCAAACCCAGTACTAAACATGCGACCCAGCATGGTCTCTGGCTGGGCCGTGAGCATTGACACGTTCACCGAAAATGTCGTATTGTCCACGACCAGTGTGATGCGTTCGTTTTCAGCCAGCTTCTTTCCAGCGGCCACCTTTGCACTGTCTGTCGTGTTCTGCTGCTGCTGTTGTTGCTGCTGCTGTTGCTGTTGCTGTTGCTGCTGCATAAGTCTGTTGTTCCTGCAACGCACGAGACACGATGGCATTATGTTAGGAGCAATGGTATTTTACAATTGTTGATTAATGTTGCGAGTGAAATTTTAACTAATAAAAGATTAATCGTGTACACTGTCTGGAACGATCGACACCATTTATCACGATAGAGGCAAAGCCTGCTTAGATCGACGGTGTAACTCACTTCATCGTTAGGCAGACAAGAAACCACGTTTTAATCTTCCGAGACGCGTGCTGACTAAGAAAAGTAACCATAGGAGCGAGATGATTAGAGCAAATGTAACCGCGAGAACGGGCAACCATGCTGCCCGGGTCTGGGGGACGAGACGGTACACAGGCGGTGTGTGTCTGTGCAGTTAGCAGACAAGGGAGAGTTTGCACACGCAACAACAAAAAAGGAAGAAGACACAAAACCAGACCAAACCCTGACCTAGCACACAAAGAAACCCAGTCTCCCAGTAAACTACTACTATTCCCGCGACTGCGATGCTGCGGGCGCGCACCGTTTGAAGGGACGAATCTCCGAGGGGAAGCCGATCGTTCTCGCTGTATGGAGGCGGAAGAGGGAAGGTGAGGGGCGCGGGTCTACCAGCCGTCGTCTGGACGGTCTGCGTCTGTGTCAACTCAAAGGATACCACATAGCAAAGCCCTGATATCTCGGTGCTCTTTTCGCGCAATGCTGCTGCTGCTGCACACCAATCGAGACACATCCCACACTATGCAACATGACGTCGGTGTGCATCTATAACCCACTCACACACACAAATATAAGCAAGCATTGCTTTGTCCTTTGTAAAGGTTCTTTTTTTTTTTTTTGTTCGATGTGCTCCACTTATTTTAGATGCTCTATCTCAACCCAGCCCAGCGCAGAATCGTTTTTCTCTTTCGGTTTAGTTCAAAGGATTGGGCGCCAGTAACGTTCTACTATCCATTCCCTCCCATTCCCACGCACCATGAGATGTCGTCGTATATGTGTATGTTCGGATTGTCCTAGGGTATGGGCACATGATGGATCGTGGACTTCCGGTTCACTTACCTGGCACGGTTCTTCATCATTTTTCTTCGACGATCGTCCGTCTCGGTGGTGTCCTCGGTATTGCTACTGCTGTGGGAGCTGTCGTAGCTATCGTTTTTGCTGATTGCACCATTGCCACCGCCGGACGCACCATTGCTCCCACTGCCCGATCCTGCCGTCCCGGATGCACCGTCGCGCTGCTGTGCGGCCGTGCCCTGTTTGCGTTGCAGCTGCAGCTCCATCGCGAAACGCTTTAACAATTCACACGCCCGGCCAAAGTATCGATGACAAATCGAATGTAGCCTATCCACGACGCCGAAGGTGGGGCGACCGAATATGTCTTACTGGTGACCCCTTCCTCCTGCCTGGCCAATCAACCGAGGATTGGCTACAACACCTACCCCCTCGTATACCCTAAACCTTGCAGGCGCACCTACCAAGGCACAGAGGGGCTTTGGAATGTTGGCCTGTACAGGTTTTGGCCTTCTTCTTCCGTTCTTTCTGAGGTTTGATGTTTGCCTTGTAGTTTGTCTCTCTGTGCACTGTTGCAGCTGACTAGTGGTGTAGTTCACGAATTCTTTCACCTCCCTTCCACCATCGATGTGCAAACACAGCTACCGGAAGGGGATCTCGATGCAACCAAGGCGCTCTGGTCTGCTTGCCCGTAAGATTTAGTACACACACACACGCCCACAGTAAATAATAAATGTTGAGTAGGGAGGGGAATTGCCTCCAAACTAAACCTAATTACTGAACCGCACGGGTATGATAGTTTCCCAAAAAATTGAAAATTTTCTTCTTCCACCAACATCAAGGAGAGTTTTGCTTCTTTTGTTTGATTGAATGAATATGTTTCTCAACCCTTCATGCTCCCCCCGACGACACAGGGTGGTGTTTGACGTTTCTGGTTTGAAACAAGCAGGAAAACAGAAAAGAGATTTAAAAAAATCCATCCGAAAAACGAACGATGGGTTTTAGTTTTTATTTCGGAATTGATTTTGAAGAAGATTATTGATAACCAAAATTGTGAAAATTTAATGACTAACGTTTGATAGCGAAATTTCATCTTTTTGGCTTTGGTGTTGGCCAAACATTTTACGAAACTTGGAAATAACGAATATGTTGCTGCCTGGGATAAAAAAAAGGGGGCTCACTTGGCGCACCATCGTATCAAACGTCATATTGACATTAATGACAACTGTTTTGCTTTCTCGCTCACACGTCTGCTTTTGCTATCGTTTTCTCGCTTTCGCCAAAGTGAATGTTTCGATTGGCAAAAAGAAAAACTCCGCCAGAGTGTGTAAACGGGGAATGAAAATTTCAGCCCGTGTACGCTGGAAAAAGGTGCAATAAATGGTGTAAATTCACACATTACCATGCGAATATACGTGCATTCGCTTGGCGTGGTTATCGAGACGGCGTGAAAAAGCGAAGACAGACACGATCAGCACCCAGTGCCAATCCCTGGCGGAGGATGTGTTGTCCGGTCGTGGTAAAAAGGGGGCACGTAAACCGAAGCACTGCGACACAGGGAAAATCAACATCACACAACGGTCAGGACGGCAGACGGCTCGAGGAAATCGGTGGCGTGACGTTCAGGGTTGTTTTGAAAATGCAACAACAGCTATGCGAACGACATCAACAGCGTTATCCAACGCACGGCTATTATCAGCAGCAGCAGCAGCAGCAGCAGCAGAACAATGCAGCGAGTAATGTCATGGAGATGTAGCTTACAAGAAAAATCTGAACACCTTCCTGCGTACTACATCGAGCTGAACGAAAACCAACACTTGGACATCGCCTAAACGCGTGAATTGTAGCTGGCGTGGCAGGCCTATACGTTAAAACCTTACTGCTCATCGCAGCCTCCAAATGTCGACAACACATTTATCAAAAATGAGTTTTTTCAGCTCGGGAGTCGGATAGATAGGGCGAAAGCGCAATGAACGATCTAGGTATGAGAGCGTGGCCCTTCCTTTTTGTTTTGCGTTAGAAGGACAGTCAAGTATACATTGTTGTAAAACAATCTTGGTTGTAAAAGAACTGTTTCAGGTGCCGACCAAGAACAAACTTTGCGACTGAAGCAAGCGTGAACTTTCAGAACACCGACTTACGGGTTCATGTAACTGAAAGATGTGTGTTAAAAATCGTTTGCTAATTTAGTTTTTCGAATGGAGGTGTGTTTGTGCGATTTTTTGCGCGGTTATCTGACAGTCTTCAATGGTTGGTGATATGGAAAAAACATTTCTCGTTGGAGTATCGAGTCGTTTAGTGAAAAGTAACATACGTGAAATCCTGTACTCTTCATTCAGTCGCAAACGTAGCGAAATTGTGGATGAATCAATGGACAAAACAACACGTACAAGATTAATATAGAGCAATACGTTAACTGCAATACACAGTATTCTGGTCTATCGGTTATTCTGCATAGGTACGTATACAATTCAGGGATTCCGGGTGCAGGGATAAAGTTTATTTATGGATTAGGGCTTAAAATTATGTTCAAATGCTATTTTGCCAATTTGATACGAAGTTAGTTTGCTTTAAAAAGTATTTCTTTTCCCTCTGATTATCCTAATGTTTGCTTAACATTGTAGCGATACTGTTTGTTACAAGCCACACACAGGGCACAATTTATTGCAGTTCGCATGGGCAGTTTCAAACAAGGCTAATTTTGGCGCTGTCTCGTGCGTTTTGCATCATTGAAACTTATCTTTGTGGTGCGCATGTTTCCTAACATTTATCATCCATGTTATTGTATTAATGTTTTGGTATCGATCAGTCTTGAAGGAATGTCGTTGGAGTAATCGCTTTATAGTTTCGATCTGTTACAGCTTATTCGTGAACTGCTTTTGTAATACGAAAAAACATTATTAACAAGAACTTAAACCAAAATCAACTCCATCTATAATTATTTAATTCTGCACCTAAACTGATTCAGTTTCCTTATTGTTCCTGATTGATGTTGTAATTGCAGGCGAAACACTTAATTTGGCAATAGTTCAGTCAATTTTTCAATAGTTGAACCAGTGATCAAATGGGTTCAATTAAAAAGCAACTAACGAGAGGTTTGAATCTCAAGTCCTCATAAAAGGTATACAAACTGAATAGAATAATAGAATAGAACATTTGAAGCCTACCGGTCTCGAACGTGGAGTTTATGGATAGCTTTACCAAGGATAAACATTTTGAAAAGTAAACATTTCAAATTGTCTTAATCTGCCAGTATCGCTGAAAACGCACAGTGAGATGTCAAGAGATAAATAGCAAACAAACACATTGTTCTCTTGCGCCTGAAGGGTTGAAGTATGCTCTTGCTTGTGGCTGGCAGCACTGGCATCTTTCTTGACAGTTGGCGCTTGGGAAGAAAAAAGAAGAAAAAAAAAAGGATGGAAAATTATAATGGCGGCTGTGTCTCGCCGTACAAAATTTTCGGAATAAAACGCGTTTAATTCGCACCGAAACAGAAATGGTAGGTTGAAAATGGTGTGCCAGTGTGTCCGTTTTCGGTTAGTGGTGGATGCAGCGATGTATCTCGCACGTGTTGTGTGCTATTTGGTGAAAACAATGGCGGCCCAGTCACAATTTGTTGTTTACTCTTTTACGATGGAGCCACACCACATACAGTGTACGGTGGAGGACAAATGATCGATGATTGTAATTGAGTGGACGGGTGTTGGTGATGGTGTGTAGTGTGCAATATTCTTGCCGTGCCTGCATGCACTGGCTGGATAAATGTTCGCGAAGCAAATTGTGAAATGCAGTTTGGGCGCATCCATTATGTTGCGGAATGGGAAACGAAAAATTGCAAGCCAGTTTCGTGCTCCGTCTCCCTCCTCCCAATGTCCTTTCCATCGTCATCGTCATCGCCTCCGTCAACATCCGCGCAGCCTGGCCTTCGCTCTCTTTCTGTCTCCCTCTCCCACTGCACACGCCAGGGCATCCAACAACAGTACCATCATCATCATCACTACCATCATCAGCAACAGCAGCAACAGAGAGCAATACGGATGGGTCAGGTGAAGTTTGCTCGGTGGCACGGTGCATTCAGAAATGGCCGACAGGTCTGCCATTGGTGTCGATGCAACACCAGTGGAGGAAAAAATGTTTTGAAAGATTCGTGCAAGGATTGTTTCACCCGTCCGTCGGGATATTTCGACCATCCACAGACCCTAAGGCAGGAAGATAGAAAGAGAGGTAGTATCAGCATACCCTTTGGTGAGCGCTCCTCTTCTCTCGCTTGATCTGTCTTCATCGTTCGCGACCACACAGAAGCGCTCTCTCGCTCCCACGTACTCTCTTGCATATTTCCGTCGCGATTGCACCACCACGCTTGCTGCGTGTGTCAAGCCTTACAGGGCGAAATGGTATGCGTGTGAGTGTGTGTGTTTCGGTGTGTGCGTGTGATCAATTTCTGCGGAGTTAAAGGCGATGGGTAAAAGACGATTTCACAGCGGTATGTGCCTTGTTTGTGGAAAAGAAATACGGGAAAAAAACATGACAAAATTTTCCCCGCGATGCAATTTGGCGTGTGAAAAACACAGATCATGAAAATTGGGTAGATGGAATTTCTAATAAGGGTGGATATGTCGGGGAGCATGGGAGGAAGTGATGTCAAGAAAAGTTGTACAGAGAGGAAAAAGGCATTAATAGTAAACATCTCTCTAATGACGACATGATGACGGTTTCGTGTGCGCGCGTGTGCAATGGTGTGAGTGTGTGTTTGCGCGATTGTTGAATGATTGAAAAAGAAGGTTGAAAAGAAGAGGTGTGGTGTAGGGTGTGGGGGATGGAGGGACGTTTGTCAATGATATATTTGCGGGTGTGTGTGCGCGCGCGGGTGTTGAGCCATCTTCCTTCGTGCGATGATCAAGCAAACAACAATAGCAACAACAACAATGGTAGAGCTATAGCAGAAGAAAAAAGGAAGTCAACGAAACTATGAAATCGTTGATAGAAAAAAGAAAAGTGCGTCAACAAATGTGTCAAAGTATTGGGTTCATTGCTCTTGGCAGTTGACTCCACAGCTGTATCAAAAATAATCAAAAATATTTCCCCTGGTGGCCATCCCACCGCTGGAAAATTAGTGTATTGTTTTCGGGTGATGTAGTTGGAAGGAGGGGAGGACGATAAAAGAATGCATCCCTCTGCATCGAACGGGTTGTGGTACTGGGTCTATGGAGTAAGTGGGTACAATGCATAAGGACGGTATGAAGATGCTAGAAATGGCTACTGCTACTTCGTCTTCTTCTTTCAACTTCATTTTGTGCGAGACGAAAAGAAATGCTTCGGTAGTGTTGGGTCACGGAATCGGCAAGAAACCCAACAATTGTGTGCGAGCAGACATAGAAAGCCCGAAAAAAGTGAAGGAAAAAATCTATCCTATCGTCATTGGTGGTACATCTTTCGGGCCTTTGATTCAAAAAGGGCGGCGGTGAAAGATGAAGGAAAGTGTGCGTATGTGTGAGTGCGTGGTATGGTGGTGGGTCCGAGAGTGTCGTGGAAAAGTCGGGCAAATGATGTGGGAATTGCTATTCGATGAAGACGAAAAGTCTTGATGCGAGCGCACGTAAGGAAGAGAGTGAGAAAGCGAGGGGTGGAAAGAGTGAAGCATCCGATTTTGATTGTGATTAATGCGTCGCTCTGGATAAGCGAGAGAGCGCGAACGAATAATAGCACACAACAGCGCCTTCTATGAGAAGATGATGGAAGCAGGGCAGTGAGCAAGTGTGCGTACGGTCCCCGTGCGCCAGGGTGTGTGTGTGTGTGTGTTGTGTGGTGTAAAAGGGAAGCGTGTGTACAGTGTCGAAGGCGCGCGCGCGCGTGCACACACCTGAGCGTTTATGTGTGTGACAGAGAGTAATCTTTTCGACAAGAGAAGGATGTGAAATATGTGTGTGTGTATGCCTTGTGATACGCGAGATATGCGCGCGTGCGATAGAAAGAAGAGGTAAAGCGAAGTGGGAAAAAGGTAGCAAGAAAGAGATGCAGAAGGCACGAAATGAAGAATAACACAGTATAAGGTGGCAAGCATGTGTGTGTGTGTGTGTGTGTATGAGTGTACATTTCTGCGAAAAGCATTCAGTTCCAAGAAAATCATTCAATCAATGAAAATATGCAAAAATCAATTCGCGTCAATTTTTGAAGAGGGAATGTGACATGACGTCGTTACCGTAAATATGAGTACAAATCAAAACACAACAGGGTGCGAAGGAGAGGTATGGGGTCGGAAGTATGCCAACTTGGGAAGCTGT